>JAJIZL010035722.1:4630-16931 GCA_023969395.1 Amblyomma maculatum | reverse complement strand
TAATAATAATAATAATAATAATAATAATAATAATAATAATAATATTAAAACAGACCCCTGGCCTTGAAACATGAATCCACGGCTTCGAGGCTTACTATTTTGAGCATAGCGTAGACGCACAGAGAAGTAGAGAGTGCCGGCTGTGCACGCGCATTAGCCCTACTTGGCCCCACTAATGCCACTGCGTGTGCGCCGAAGGAATCCGGTAATTCGGTTTACATGTAGGCAAGCACTTTTCTCTTGTCACAGTGAAATGCGCCCAGCTGCCCTCTCGGCGTCACTTTGTTTATGTTACGCTGTCTGCAGTCAAAACTTCTCTCTTTCCACGCAGCGTAGTGTGGTGAACTGTCCCGCCTTTGCGAAGATGTCCATACACGCTTCGTAAGTGACCAAATACAATTAGACAGACGTACAACGGCTGTTACGTTTCATTACGGTGATTATCGGTGATGACGTCTGGTTTTTGATTATCTATGAGCGCATATTTGTAATGTTTATAAGCATGAAAAGCACTGAACCAAAACAGTGTACATTCTCATTTCAGCTAACGCTCGACATTCGGTTCAGCAGCGTCGAATTCCTTCGTTTCTTTTTTTTTTTTTTTTCATCTGTACTCCGTATGCGACGTCGTCCTTTTGCAGTTGTATTTCTTGTAGCGGCTGCGAAGCTACATTCAAAACGGTGCTTTCCGAGAGGACAGCTGCACCTAAGCACACGTGTGCCACTGAAAGCTCTAGGGAACAGAGCACGCACCAACGGAGATGTGAAGGAGACAACCAGTCGATACCGCCGGCCGAAACTATTTATTTTGGTCTACTGTCCTATTCCTTTTTCGACCAATATTTGAGAGTCGCATGACGCACATAGCATCTAAACGGTGGATCATACGCGTGGTATGCCAGCTGGCGTATCGTGATGTCATGTGCGAGCATTTTGCCAGCACACCATGCAGCATAACGTGGCGATATCCGTAGCACTCGCTGTCAAACACATAATGTCTACATTAGAGAGATTTAGCACACCGTGATCCGCGATCCGCTACCGTGAACCGTCACCGCGCGTTCCATTGCGCATGCCCAGATCACTTTCATGCCGATAGATGGCGCCACATACTTGATGTCGGCACATTGACCTGGCGCATCGGAACCAATCAGCTTGTACGCCCCGCCCACGAGCGGTAGAGTGTCACGGTGGCGGATCGCGGATCACGGTATGCTAAATCTCTCTGCGAGAAATACCACTGGACCAACTGCGCGCACGGATGAAGAACCTCGTCCAAGCAACCTGCAATCTGTCAAGGCATGTCTAAATTTGCACTTTTGTCGCCAGCCGAAAAGCAAGCCCGATACATGTAAATTTACCGGAAGATTCTGCGCATTCTGTTTGGATTTTGCTAGCCGTGTCACTTGCTATCCGAGCCTGAAGCGCCTGGCGAAATACGAATGCGTGAGGGAAAAGTACAGGGCCAGAAGCATATTCAGAAAAGCACAAAATAGCGCAAAGCCCCTCAGCGATTGGGCGTGAAGGTTAGCGGCTTAGCACTGCAGGCGAGCGTCCACTGTTCGCACACAATGCAGGGGTGCAAAGGGTGATGCGGTGACCATGTGCAGGCTCTTCGTGCGAGCGATTAGCCCCCGCATAAACCACAGTGTATGCGCGCAAAACATGTGCACGCACGTAGTGTGCGTGTCATGTCTTGTCACCTAAAAAAAGCTTTCACTCCGTGATCCTTCCCTAATGAACTGTTTGTGTTTCCACTTTGAGTAGATGCGTCTCCTTGTGCTAGGAACCAGCGGTGTCTCGCACCACGTTCTCAATCGAGTGGTGCCTCCAGGTATCCATTCATTCCTTTCACTCCACTGACACTCCCTCGTTTCCTCTATATCATGAATTGTAGCCTCTGCATCAGGTGAGAGAGTTATCGAAATTCTTCCTCTATGGGATGTTTGAAACCGGATCTGCTGCAGAAAGAAGTTGTTTCGACAGGCAATGAATTTTTGAAAAGTGTGACACTCGCCTCACAAACAGCAATGCAAATAGCAACAAGCAAGACACTTCACAGCACAAAAGTAGTATAGGTGGGTTGCTGAAACCTAGAAGTCAGCAGAGCAAAACCCCTTCACCATGGCAGCCAAACCTGTTTTGAGGGCAGAAGTTGGGTGCAGCGCAGAATACTTCTATGTCCAGCCTGATGTCATGCGCGAACGTGTTGAGCAGAATTCCTTCACTATTGAGAGCCTGGAGGAGGTAGGGGCAGGGGAGGTGTTATGAATGGCACTCACAAAAGGAGGGGTTCTTAATCCCGAAGAAGAGGGGTGCAGGAAATGTACGTGGCCATTATTACCACAATAGACGTCTCCTGCACTGCACCTGTTTTGTGCCCCCAAAACAGGTTTGGCCGCCATGGTGAAGGGGTTTTTGCACTGCAGAGAAGCTGACTTCTAGGTTTCTTGACTAGCTTCAGTACTTTGAAGGAGTGTAGTCACGCGCGCCTCTCCTGGCAATTGAATGAACTCACACTTTTGCTGCTTTTACCTAGATGGCGCTAGCAGTGAAAAACCTTTAATGACCGAATACAGGTGCAAATACTAATTATCACCATGGTTTGTGCTTCTTATTTTAACTTTATTTTACAGTAATACAATATTAAAAAAAGCCAACTCAAACAAGGCTCACGTTGTTGAGTATGACGGCCTTCTCCACTGAATGTCGTGTACGAAAAATTGATTATATTTGAAGGCTCAGTATAATCGTGCTAATTGTATAAAGCGCAATTTGCGATCAGGGTTCACAAATAACGACTATTCTAGTTTCGCCATGCATGATTCCTAGGCTGTAGAATGAGCGGTTTTTCTGGTCAAGCTATGCGATGTGAGGCAGTATTACGGAAATCTTCAAATTGGAAAGGTAATTAAAAACAAACTAGCGAATAAATTTCGATGAAACTTCGTACAGTCAACTATTATAATGTGCGCCCGAAGTGGTAAAAATTTTACTGCTGTGCACGTTGATAAAGCGCAGATATTCGTGCCCAAAATAGCCAAACTTTACCATGTTTAAAAGGCTGCCGATCAAAGACTGATTAAATTAAAACTAATTACGCTTCAGGTTTCATAATATAAGTACCCATTCTATGTGTAGGCCAAAGGAAACTGTTCTAAGTGCAGCAGTTTCTTCAGTGAACTAATCCGAAGTAGGGTATATCAACGACGCTAGCGAATTTGTCATCTGCAAAACCACCTCTCATGCAGTTGATAACGTTGACACACTAAAGCAGCGCACATCATTTGACAGAGAGTATATTAAGCTTTCGAATGATGCCTACATTGTGATGTTCGAAAAAGAACAACGCGCAGAATGCTCACGCAAACATTGCCTAAAATGGCACATTCGCGCTGCCGGAGTGGGACCCCCGCCTTAACGCGAGTACTCGAGCCACTGTCGGGATGCACGACAGGCCAAGGCCTCCCCTGCTCCTCAGAAGGTGTAGGGTGCGACGGGCGACTAGCACTGTCCTGCCATCCCAAACAACAAAAGTCCCTATAAGGGACGCGAGTCTGTTCGTCACACGGCGCGGGTTGTCGCGATACGCGCCACATAAAGGGTGAAAGCGCACGCTCGTGTCTTGATGACACTGACTTTAGCATTGAGCGCTAGGTTGAAACGCGCTGCTTCAGAAAGGGCGTGCATTGCTCGCGAGAGAACTACGTCCCAGGTACGGGGAGAAACCCCGCTTGGCTCAAAGTCTTTGACACCAAGCCAAATACACGCACTGCGTCCACAAACGGTACAGCGGCGGCTGAACGAAGCGGAGTGCGTTACTTTGCCTTGTCAGATGGAAGGAAGGATGCACTAGGTGCGATCATCCTGTGAGGGTACAGACCTCAACCTGCGACCATACATCCTACTGCTACCCCAGGCAAGGCCTCCCGCACCATAAGGTTTGGGGGGTTTTTTGTTTCGGGGAGCGGGCTTTTCCCAGCCAAGGGGCTCATGCAATCCGGCCTGTTCCCACCGGGGCGGGGTCGCAGTGCATATATGCACCACGTCCGCACCACCCCGGTGGGTCGAAGCCTGACGCGAGCAAGTCTTCTAATATCTCACTTCTATTTTTCCGTTTTCTTCTTTGAAGATCACCATGGGGTGTCCCCATTCTTCAAAAAAACTTCTTTCTCCCTAAGTGGCGTCTCTCTCTCTCTAGGTGGAACCATAATTCTTTTCTGATTTTGGCCTTCACTTCATGGAGGCTCGGAATCTTGTTCGAGTAGGCCGCTCTGCATCGGGCCAACCACACCTGATAGTTGAACTCTGCCAGTGTCAAGACAAACTGCTTGCGCCCTTCCTTTGGAAGCGGGTTGAAGCAGCGCATGGTGGGGTAAAGCAGCCCAATGGACAAAAATGCTGTCAAAACCAGCCAACCAAACGTTTATTACCTCTGGGTCTTTGCATCCCGCACAGGAAACCGTACCCAGAAATGCAGCATTTAACTCTTGTTCAAATGTCTGTAATGATAAGCAACCTAGATTAGAACAAACGTTTACATCTTTGTGCATATTCTACATAGAATTGTACTATTGCAGTACGATTGAAACAGAAGAAATGGAGAAACTTCAACTACATAACTCAAAATGCTGGTCAGAGAGGCCCATGGCGTCATTGCCTTCAACCATAGAAATCGGTACATAAACAAAACATTCACTAAACTATGTATTGTAGTGTAGTGTAAATCAGTATAACACCAAATTTTGGCGGATATTTTTTCTTTTTTAATGATGTGCATGACCTTCCTGTATATTGCTCACCACGACGTTTTTGCCTATGACCTCTAAATAATTTGCGATTCCATTTTCTTTTCTCGCCAATTTCGGTTTCAGCAGCCGAGATATGGCTGTGACGTCACAATCAAGTCTAGGTCACGCGCGGTTGAAAATAATTGGCAGTGGCTTAGCTTGGTTAAACCTGGTAATTGCGAAAGCAATAGCTATGGCTACGCCTAGGTTCAGCTGGTGGTGTAGCTGGCTGTGGTGCTTGTGGTTATGCAGTGATTCACTCTGGCCACGGCATATGGTTCAACTATTGTTTATTGCGAGGTGCTACCTGTTTATTCTATGTATAACTAGTAGCGAGGCAAGGAGTGCCGTGGCTGCAACGATATACTTGGTTGTCGGTGAGGTTAAGGCAGAATGTACAACTGCCGCTCTGGCACCGGCTGCAACGGCATTCTTTACGCCAGCAGAAATGAAAGCATCCCTGGAGACTGCGTTGGTTCCACCTGCCGCTAGGCCACCTCCTATAGTATTCAACGTTGCACCCCCGGCGGTAGCTGCGGTAGGAGCGGGAGTTAGGCCGCGGTTGGTAGCTACCGCCTCGCAAGTTGACGGCGCGAGTTGGGGTCCCTGTTTTTGCGCAGCTGTGCTTGACGGAGCGCCAAAGGTCACGCTAAAGGTCAATGGTAGCTACCGCCTCGCTACGCGAAGGGCTGAAAAGTGATAGTATTGCGTTCGCAATAAAAGAGCGTTATAATCGCTCACTCTTCCCTTGTAATTTCTGTTGATGAAGCAGGCTGGCTTTAGCATTGTAGTTAATTAAAACCACAAATGAATTATTATATCGCTGTTTTTTTATCCCTCACGTGACCTAGACTTCACTTTAGCGTCGCAGCCATGTGTGAGAAAAAAAATTCGATTATAAAGTATTCAGTGGTCGTAGACGAATATCACGTGGTTATCCGAGCAGAGTAATCTCTTACGCATCATTAAAAAGGATAAAACGAAGCCAGAAATAGGTGTTATACTCCTTTAAACAATGCACGTGAGCTGGTGACTAGATGGTGGTGGTGGCGGCTGCTTCACGCATAGAGGCTTGTGAGGCGCCCGTGTGCTGTGCGATGTCAGCGCACGTTAAAGATCCCCAGGTGGTCGAAATTACTCCGTAGCCCTCCACAACGGCTCCCCTTTCTCTCTTTCCACTTTCACTCCCGCCTTCCTCCCTCACCTTACAGCGCGGTTGAGGTGTCCACATAAACCAAGTGAGACAGTAGCCGCACCTTTCCCTTCCTATAAATTAATCAGGTGGCTCAGCTACGAGAACCAGTAGCAGGCCCATGCATTTTCTTTTCCTTCTTCCTACAGCCACAAAAGCAACTGACATCACGCAGCACACGTTGTTGTTGTGGCTGTAGGAAGAAGGAAAATAAAATGCACGTGCCTTTTACTGGCTTTGTAGCTGAGCCACCTGATTGATTGATTTATAGGATCGGAAAGGCGCGGTAACTGTCTCACTTGTTTTTTTGTGAACACCTCAACCGCGCCGTAAGGGAAAGGAGAAAGGTGGGAATAAAAATGGAAAGAGAGAAAGAGGAGCCGTAGTGGAGGGCTACGGAGTAATTTCGACCACCTGGGGATTTTTAACGTGCGCTGACAACGCACAGCACACGGACACCACTTCGTTTCGCCTCCATCGGAACGTAGCTGAGCCACTTCCGCTGCCTCGTGCAGACAGAAGAGAAAATAAAGAAGAAAAGGAAGAGGGAGAGAAAGATGCGCGCCGCAACAACAGCCGTTGGTGGCGAGTGCAATGACGGTCTAGAACAGAAAAAAATTATGTGGCATGCTAGCCCCCGCCGCAAGCGGCGGTGACCTACCTGTCCCAGAGCGAGAGAAAGATGCGCGCCGCAACAGCCGCCGTCCACCACCAAAACGGTGGCGGGTGCAATGACGGCCTACAACAGATAAACATTCTGTGGCAGGCTAGCACCCACTGCTAGCGGCGGGGACCTACCTGTCCCAACCCCATCAAGGGAGAACACGGCCCCGCCGGGCTGGTGCAGTGATAAGACGCCCGACTACTGTGCGGGAGTACCCGGGTTCGAACCCGACCTCGGCGGCTGCGTTTCGATGGAGCGAAACGAAGAGGCGTCCGTGTGCTGTGTGATGTCGGCGCATGTTAAAGATCCCCAAGTGGTCGAAATTACTCCGTAGCCCTCCACTTACGGGTCCTCTTTCTCTGTTTCTACTTTCACCCGCACCTTCCTCCCTCCCCTTACGGCGCGGTTGAGGTGTCCACAGAAAACAAGTGAGACTGTTACCGCGCCTTTCTCTTCCGATAACAATTAGTTTTGTTTGTTTTTTTTTTTGCACAGCACACGTACGTCACCTCGTTTCGCCAGCAAACGCACTTTGTTCTGGCTCTCACCCTCAGCAAGGGCGTCAAAACGCGTCGCCTCAAAAAACCCAAAATCACCGATTGGGACAGGTTTAGGCAAATCAGAGAAAACTGCGAATCGGGAGATGAAATCCAAAACATAGAGCAATGGGCAGAGACGCTTAAGAAACAAGTAGAGAAAGCAACCACGACCCTACGGGAGGACGATGCGCCGGTGACGGTTGACAGCAAACTCCTTCATATGTGGGAAGCAAAATGCGGCATGGAGAGGCGTCTCCGGTCGCAAAGATGGAACAGGAACCTTAGGCGAAGGATAGCAAGATATAACAAAGAGATTGAAGATTACGCAGTAAAACTTTGCGAACAAAACTGGTGTAGTAGGTGTGACGAGATGGAAGGGAACATGAGCCTTGCTAATACGTGGAGCCTACTCAGACACCTACTTGATCCTGACAATTCGAAAACTCAATCGGGCATAAGACTGACGAAAGCCAGACACGCGTTCGAGGGCACGGACGGGGAACTCATGGCGAAACTAATTAACATGTACGTAGGCGACACGCAAACCTTACCCCTGCCGGATTACGAAGGACCCTTAAACGAGGCCCTAGACGCGCCGATCACGGAGGCGGAGGTTCGCGCCGAAATATTAGGCCTAAAAACAAAATCGGCTCCCGGCCCAGACGGAATCACAAACAAGGTTCTCCGAAATTTGGACGATAATTCCATCCGCGCGCTCACCAAGTACATGAGAATCGTATGGGACAGAGGCCGCCTCCCACAACAGTGGAAGACGGCAAACGTAATTTTGATACCGAAGCCAGGCAAACCCCCTAAACTAGAGAACTTACGACCAATCTCTCTAACATCCTGTATAGGGAAATTGATGGAGCGGGTAGTCCAAACGCGACTAACGCGTTTCATGGAGCTTAACGACCTGTGGCCACACGAAATGGTTGGGTTCCGGCCCGGCCTGTGCACACAGGACGTAATGCTCCGCTTGAGACACGATATCATAGAAAGCGAAACCAGGGACGCGAGGGTACTACTAGGTCTAGACCTGACAAAGGCGTTCGATAACGTAAAACACGCGGCAATTCTTTCTGGTCTCCAAGAATTGGGGGTCGGAAAGAAAACGTACGACTACGTAAAAGACTTCCTGTCGGGTAGAACGATAAAGATAAAGTTTCAGGACATTGAATCCTCCACCGTCAAACTAGGAAGCAGGGGTACGCCACAGGGTTCGGTGCTGTCCCCGTTCCTCTTTAATGTTGCCATGCGAAACCTCCCGGCAGAACTGAGGAAAGTGGAAAACTTGAAATTCAGTATGTACGCGGACGACGTCAACCTGTGGGCTACCCAGGGGAGTGACGCGAGCATCGAGGAGCGCTTGCAAGCGGCGGCGGACACCGTCGTGTCCTACGCGGCCGAAAGGGGCCTCTCGTGCTCTCCACAAAAATCGGAACTGTTTATATACAACCCGAAGGCGCTCAGGTGTAAACGCCAGATAAACATCAGCGTAACAGTAGACGGCCAAATAGTGCCAAAAGTCGAACAAATTAGGATCTTGGGGCTGTTTCTAAAAGCAGATGGGTACAACGATACAACGGTAAAGAAACTGAACGCGTACGCCACGCAAGTCACGGGTCTGTTCAGGAGAATCGCACTAAAGGGTCGCGGCCTTAAGGAACGAAGCCTCCTGAAACTAATGCAGGCTTACATCACTAGCCGCATATGTTACGCCACACCATTCCTAAACATTAGATCAGACGAAAGGCAGAGAATAGACGCACTCATCAGACGATGCGCGAAGAGGGCTCTGGGACTACCCATCTCGACCTCGACTGAACGCCTCCTCGAAATGGGGGTGCACAACAACTGGACGGAACTAGCGGAGGCTGTGCGCATGGCGCAACTAGAAAGATTAAGCAGAACCACCACGGGCAGAACCATCCTCGGCTGGGTGGGACTGCAGTCAGATAGAGGAACAAGCCACAAAGTAGACATTCCACGAGAGTGTCGCGAATATATAATAGTGCCCCCCCTACCTAAAAACATGCACCCTACGTACAACAAGGAGAGGAGACAAAAGAGGGCCGAGACGCTCGCAAAGAAAGCGGGGAAAATGAAGCCGGGGGAGGTCGCCTACGTGGACGCGGCTAGCGGGAAGTCGGGGGCGGCGGTGGCTGTGGTCGTCAACGGCCGCGGCGTGCCCGCCGCCGCCGCGTCCGTTAGAAGCCGAAATGTAGACACGGCTGAAGAAGTTGCAATAGCGCTCGCTTGCGTTGGAACGGAAGCCAGCATAGTTATTAGTGACAGCAAAACAGCTGTCTGGAACTTTGGAAAAGGGAGGGTCTCGACGGAGGCAGCCAAAATTTTAGAGAAAAGAAAACTTGAAAGAAAGATTCGAATTATTTGGACCCCCGCGCACGAGTCCGTCCCCGGCAACGAGGCGGCGCACGAGCTAGCCCGAGCTCTCTACTTCCGGGCAGCCGTAGAGCCGCCTGATTGCGATGGGATGGACGAGAGGCTGCAAACTTATAAGGAAATTTTAGAACACTACAGACTTAGCAGAAGGTCCCTGCCACCACCGGACCGAACGCTAACTAACAAGGAGGCCGTCGCTTGGCGGCGCCTGCAAGCTGGGAATTTCCCAAGTCCCGTCTGGCTTTTCCACACGCAAGTGGAGGAAAAGGCGGACGATAAATGCGGAGAAAGGGGTACTCTTGATCACATAATCTGGCAATGCCTTGATTCCCCTGGCGCCAAGGAAAACATAAACAGTAGAGAAGCCTGGGAACTGCTACTGCGGAGCGAGTCCCCCGCCAACCAGCAGCAAGCTGTCCGCCTGGCGGCTGAAGCCGCGAAGAAACACTGTCACTTCGCCTGTCTTTAGTCGCGGAGGCCCCGGCCTCCGTCCCATAGGCCTGCGTGCCGGGGGCGGGGAGTAGGGGGCCTCCTACATCGGTGGAAAAATAAAGTTCGTAACAACAACAACAACCAGCAAACGCAGCCGCCGGCGGTCGACATTGCACCCGGATACTCCGGCACAGTAGTCAAGCGTCTTACCACTACACCACCGCGGCGGAGCCGCCTGTTTCGGAGAAAGGAAGGCGCAGTATAGATTTGCGTGAACACCACGAAATCGTGGACACGCACACCTAATTTGGTCGAGGTCATTTGAAGGGCAAATAATGTCACACAAAGACCTGCTATGCCTAGTGTAGTGAAGGTTGCACTTGAGGCGGTGAAGGGTGGCTGTTCCCTTCACCAACCGGACCTCGGCGGCTGCGTTTCGATGGAGGCGAAACGAAGAGGTGTCCGTGTGCTGTGCGATGTCAGCGCACGTTAAAGATCCCCAGGCGGTCGAAATTACTCCGTAGCCCTCCACTACGGCTCCTCTTTCTCTCTTTCCACTTTACTCCCACCTTCCTCCCTTCCCTTGCTGCGCGGTTTAGGTGTCCACAGAAACAAGCGAGACAGTTACCGCGCCTTTCCCTTCCTATAAATCACTTCTGTTCAATAGGCAGCTGAGGTGGCTCAGCTACAGAGCCAGTAGCAGGCCTGTGCATTTTCTTTTCCTTCTTCCTACACCCACAACAACTGATTGATTTTCCGCTGCTGCGGAAAGACAACTCCAAGGATAAATCAATGTCTTCCGTGAAGTAGTGGGTTACGTGTGCGAAGTCTCCGCCAAAACTGCGGCCACCTCCTGTCGGAGGTTCACTGATACCGTGCATCATCTCTCACTTAACCTGCTAATGCAAGCCAGATCTGGAACATCGTCCAGGCAGAGTGGGCGGGGAAATGGCTGAGCTTCCTTTTGCACAGAACTTTTGCTTCGAAGTTGCAGTCTTTCGCCCAGGCGATTAGATTAAGACGCAAGGCTTGGAGCGAGATAGCAACGTGGACGAAATTTGCGGAGGCCACTTGGCACTACTCACGGGATATGAAGACGACAGCATTGACTACTTTTTATCCACCATCTAAGGCGCTATAATCCGAACACAACATATTTAAGATCAATCTGCCGTAATCGGCATAATCCGCCTCATGATCCATCACAGCGCACCTAGTGGGAGAATCGCAAAACGCCCGGCTTCGCTACGAGCCACGCTACGTTGAATAGCCGACTTGGTAGCCCAGCTCTCGCGCTGGTATGACGTCACTAGTCAAGTGGTGTAAAGCGTAACTACCGGACCACGCTACGCTGAAGGCTCGAAACCTGGCGTAGTATTGCTTTCGGAATAAAACATTGTGGGGCTCTTCGGACCACTAAAGTGAGATGAGGCGAAAACCTTTGTTTGAAACCGCTGATTCCGGGTTTTACTGCGTCATGCTTATATATGTGGTGCGAGGAAGCGCCAAATGAGCGGCACCGCGCGGACTTCTCGATCGGCATGATGCGATAACGTAAGCTACCAACCAACATATAAAGCCCCGCTTTAACAGAGCCGTATAAACATGCCTGCGCGGCCTAGGGATAACGTGAATGCAAGGGTCTTGGCAGACTGATTCTGATATCACCCTACCATATGGAAGGAAAGGCCTGAGTTGGCAGCGCCTACCAAACGTAATGTCAGGAAGCCCTACGTCCGGTTAGTGCTGGGCCATGTCAGCTAGCAGCTACCGCCTCCCACGTAACGAAACTTTGGAAGCGTATTAAGGCTTACGCCTTAAGCCTTAATAGGCCACCATAGGTCAATGTGGGCCACCTCGGGCCCACATTGACCTCATCACGTGACCTAGGGCGGCCGCAAAGTGTGACACCTATTGAAGATAGGTCTCTACCGCACGCTCTAGTTAAAAACTTCTTCCTCGTCGTTTGGCTTGCAGATTCTTGCCGTACTGCAACACCTTCTGTGAACGACAGTATGAGCCATTAAAGGCTTTCGCCGTAAAATAGGGTGAGCAGCAAGGGGCGCCGGAATGAGACATGCGCCTGCGTCGAGCGCCTCAATGCATTGTTTAGAGGCAGTTTATCACCTTTAGGGTCGCAGATCCGAACGGGTTTTGAGACTGGTTTTAGATGCTTGAGTGTGGCTAGCGTACTGCTTGCTAGGAGCGCGTATAGAGCCACACTCCTCAAGGATTATTATTATTATTATTATTATTATTATTATTATTATTATTATTA
>JAJIZL010035721.1:0-11742 GCA_023969395.1 Amblyomma maculatum | reverse complement strand
TCTCGCGTCGTTCGTAGCCAAAAGACTGTTGCGGCACCTAAACCGAACGAAACAGCCTCGATAAAGTCAGATTGGTTGCGCGGTGGTAGGCTGCCATTTGCACGTCGCTACTTTACTCGACAATAAACTTTTACTTTAAAACTGCGTTTTCCTTCCTGTTTACTGATCGCAGAAAGAAAAATTCATTCTTTTAAATTTTTATTCATGGCACACAGACTGTAACGAGAACTTGTTTGTACAAGGAAGATGTTTCCGCGCATAGACAGCGCAGCTCGCTTGCCGCTTCAGATTAGCTCTTGGGTTTGTTCAACAACGACAGCATGTTTGATTAAAGCACTGCCCAGCATTTGTTATGTCTTTAATGATGGAGCGACTACTTTAATTTTAGCGGTTAGTGTTGAGTTAGATTCCATGAGGGATTGTTTTTCATGTAACTACTATATGAACTCGCACATTATTCACTTGTTCCCGAATATCTAAGCAAGAGGTGATGCAGTCAGAAGCGATCCTCCATTTTTGCCGCCAAATATATGATAAAATTTTAAAAAGCGCGAAGGATGAGAACGAAGAAGACACACACACAGATTACTTGGGTCTGTTCAAGTGTTGGACGTTTTTTGTGCGGTGGTTGGTGAAGAGTTTAGTGGCTTGCATGAATCTCAGTTGCGTAATATTGAGGCTCATTTGAGTCTTAATGCCTTGGCATGATAAGTGTAAGTTGACTGCAATTTGTAAACAGAAAATCTCACCAAATACAACATATGTCATGTAAGAGTGCATTTGCACGCAGTGTTGCCGGTAATTATTGTGGAGACTCCAGCATATTCGTTTTCATGCCGGCTCTCCACGTGTACGCCCTCAGAAGCGTAGTCTACGGACACACAGCGGCGCACAATTTTCGTCACGGTTACTGGTAGATAGTGATAGCACAATTTCCGTTAGTGGTGGATAGCGATCGGTAAGGATAGTGCCATTTACTTGTAGAGTGATGATGATAATGGGGGGGGGGGAAGAGACTGACTATGACGTGATCACCTGGTGACGTCATCATGACGGTATACCTATACTCGGGGCATAGCCTCCTCTGCTACGCTCGGGGATAACTTTCTGTGAAAATGGAGCCAAATCTACGGGGGTGGGCTTTCCTAACTGCGTTACTATGTCATGTAGTTCCGAGTACCTGTAGCCAATTGCTCAGCTTTAAGTTTCCATGGCTCCCATTAAGCAGCAACATGTTCCTTTATGTCGCTGATGGCTTATGAAGGTAAAGGTGAGACTAATCAACACTGCGAATGACGTACGCAGTCAAAAACAGATGCGCGTTAGGAACGCGTTACGATTGCGCACAGAAATGGTCGAAGAAAAGTGGCAGACGTATAATAATAATAACGTATCCCAACCGGCCTCGCGTACGCTGCTCGAGCTTTGCGAGATTGTCGACAGGCCGCGCAGCCATTGGCAGGAACATTGCGTAATACACTTCCGCTGTACTGGCTATAGTGCTTTAGTATAAGCTTGATACAGTAGCAGGCCCGTGCATTTTCTCTTCTTTCTTCTTACAGCCATAACGTACAACAACTTTCACTACTTTAGCCGCTAAAGTCTCTCGTAATTTTCTTTTCCTTCTTCCTACAGCCACAACAACAACAACTCTGTGCCACAACTGCTACCGCTATTTCAACACTAGGCCCGTGAGCGCTGTGTAATTTTTCTGGATGCCCATATTGTTATATGGTCATTTGTTTTTATGATTTGCACGCTGAAGTAGAGAATGTCATCGTATGTGGTGTCAAATTTCACCCCTACCATTTCGGCATCAAAAACCCCAGCCCTACCCATGGAAAGTAAACCGCTACTTTGGAAAATATGGAAATATATTTGTTTGAATTTTAGCTTTAGCAGTCCTACTCAGCTCCATTGTCAGTTTTTCCAGCCTTCTATTTTAATAATAATAATAATAATAATAATAATAATAATAATAATAATAATAATAATAATAATAATAATAATAATAATAATAATAATAATAATAATAATAATAATAATAATAATAATGATCAGAGGGAAGGAAAGGTACAGTATATATCACACTTGTTCTGTACACTTCAACCGCGCCGTAAGGGAAAGGAGGTGGGTGGGATTGAAAACGGAAAGGGAAAAAAAAGGGGTGCCCTAGTGGAGGGCTCCAGAGTAATTTCGACCACCACCTACCTATGGGCATTTTCTGGGGGCGCACTTTTAAGTCGAAAACTGATTGATTTATAGGAAGGGAAAAGTGCGGTAACTGTCTCATCTCTTTTTTTTTTTTTTTGCGGACACCTCAACCGCGTCGTAAGGTGGGGAAGGTGGGAGTGAAAGTGGAAAGAGAGGAAGAAGAGCCGTAGTGGAGGGCTGCGGAGTAATTTCGAACACCTGGGGATCTAACGTGCGCTGATATCCCACAGCACACAGACGCCACTTCGTTTCAACTCCATCGAAACGCCGCCGCCGAGGTAGGGTTCGAACCCGGGAACTCCGGCCCAGTAGGCGGGCGTCTTACCACTTTTAAGGCGAAAGCCTTTAATGGATCGTACTGTCGTGGACAGTGTATCCCGCTTTTGCGGCGGCTGTCGCTTGGCGTTCCTTGGCGCGCGTTCAAGTGTGGGACAGCAGATGGCAGGAACGCTAGACAAGATGAGACTTCTGGAGAAAAGACGCAGTATCTGTCACTTTCTCCGACAAGTGTGCATTCGGATGGTACGCAATCGCTCCTGTCGAGTGGCGTTCCTTTACGCGCGCAAGCATTCGGATGGTACGCCATCGCTCCTGTCGAGTGGCGTTCCTTTACGCGCGCAAGTCTGGGATTGAAGATGGCAGGAACGCTAGACAAGATGAGACATCTGGAGGTAAGACTCATTATCTGTCACACTCGCTCTGACAAATGTGCGTTTGGATGGTACGCCATCGCTCCTGTCGCGTGGAGTTCCTTTACGCGCGTTCAAGTGTGGGATTGCATATGGTAGGAACGCTAGACAAGAAGAGACCTCAAGCTTTCACCTTTCACTACTTTAGTCGCTAAAGTCCGTCGTAACTATTTAGTCTATTTCTATATATGCTCTGTGGTGCAGCGTTCGAGGAAGCGGCAGATGAAAGGCTGTCATTTGTTTACTTCAACCGTTCTTCCTACTGCAGATTACTTCTTTCCTCCCGCTATTCGAACGTCGACCATTTATATTGTAGCGCGTGAAACAGCTGCCGCTAGGCGGCTGCTCATCGCGAGTCTCATGCGCTGACTTGAAGAAGTGGTCCTGTGACGTTCGATTAGAAGAGGTTGAAGTTTGCTGCTGTCCCTCGATGCTCTGGACCTGCTCTCCTGTGCCTGTTGGATCAACCCCCATAAAAATCAACCTTCTGGTTACGGGCCCAAACGGCTACATGACAATATCAGCATGTGCTGCCTCATAAGGCGGGCAGAGCGCAGTGCTTGCTAAGGTCGAACCCAGTACCACTGTGCCTTGCCAGATTCCTCCATTAATTGATTTTCGTTAGATTTGCGGAACCCAGAATTTTTATGAGGACTGGGTTTCCTTTTACTTACTTTACAATTTCCTCTCAGTATTGCCGCAAGCTGTCCTTGACATTGTTTATTCTAACACCAAAGCAATTTGACGCTTTAACGCCAGGTAACTAAGTTCTCTAGCCTGATCGTGTAGATTGACAATGAAAAGCCATGATTCCCAATCTTTGTGCACTAGATTTCATTCCTGCAACTTCCGCCTCTTTTCCACAATGGTCTGCCAAGCCTTGGAAGCGTTTTAGCATATCTGCTAGATGAACGATAATATTGGCATACATCAAGCCCTGTATGTAGAAAGTTTCGAGTTCATCTCTCTCCCGCCGTAACGTCGCAAACCCTAATTCGACCAATTCTAACTTCCGCTCAGCCTCCGCAATGTAGACGAAGAATTAAAGTGGTGGTAAGGAACATCTCTGGCTATGTACAAGTTCTGCCACTGTTGAAACGATATTCTCTATGTAGATTTCTTTTGATATAATTATTGTTTTACGGCTCGCACCACCTTCCTTAAATATTTGCTCAAACAGACACTGCTTTAAATTTATCGTAAGCACCTTTGATACCAAAGACGCCATCGAGAGAGGTCGCTCTGCCATTGCAGCGATTTCAATTCATACTGTGTGACTTAGAACTTGTTATTGTCTTATCCACGGCTTTGCCTGAACTTGTTCTGCAGTTCTCGTAATGCATGCGCTACATTTATTCCAACCGTGTTTCAAATGCTCACATTGCTATTCTATACAACGACGATGCTGCCATTAACGGCCTTAAGTCTTAATGCGATGTGCGAAAACCGAGTGACTGCGCAACGTTCAGGGTGTTTGGATATTTCATACGAGTACATTAATGAATTGACAAAACTGAAATTCTGGTTTCTGAGAAAGCTCTTTGATTTTCCTTGTAGTCGCAATTCTGCAGTTGATTAGGTATAATGCAGTGGCGGTGACCACAGGATGGTGAGGTTCCGAATTAGCCTAAATCCGAAGAAGGAACGCAACAGATTAGTAAGAAAGAAACCCATCAACGAATTAGCGATGAGGGGGAGGGCAGAAGAGTTCAGGATCTCGCTACAGATAGATATTCAGCTCTAACCGAGGATGGCGACATTACCCTAGAAGCAATGAACAATAATTTCAGAGATATCATTACTGAGTGCGCTGTAGAAGTAGACGGTAGGATAGTAGATAGGATACCGGTAAACTGTGTAAGGATACGAAGGATTTGATTAAGAAACGCCAGAGTATGAAAGCTCCCAATATAACAGACCAGATAGATTTGGCCGAGATATCAAAGTTAATAAGCGCAAGGTGGCCGATATAAGGAAGTATAACATGGAGAAAATTCAGCATGCTGTAAAAAACGGGAGAAGCCTTAAAGTGGTAAAGAAGAAATTGGGCATAGGCAAAACCCAGATGTATGCGATAAGGGACAAGGCGGGCAACCTCATCACGAATATGGACAAGATAGTCAAAGTAGCCGAGGAGTTCTATACAGATCTCTACATTAGCCAAAGTAGTCAGGACCATAATGAGATTGGCGGTAGGGAAAAACAGTCAGACGTTCCACCAGTGACGAAGGACGAGGTCAAGAAAGCATTAGAAACTATGAAAAGGGGGAAATCAGCTGGACAGTATCAGATACCTACAGATTTGTTGAAAAATGGGGGGGGGGGGGGGTCGCGTTTTCATCGTAGTGGAGAAGGTACAAGCGCCAGTGTAAGGATATATGTTTCTTTTACTAAAATACAGCACATTGATTTTGAACCTTCTAGTCCTTTAGAACCCCTTCTTTGGAGCATTATGACCTTTCTGGAACTCTAGTCTCTTCAAAATAACGAAACATCCGCTCGAAGACAAATCCAGGGCGAAATGCGGAGTGCAGAGCATATGTATTTATTATGCATAACTTTTCGACGCGATTTTGGTGCTGAAAAATGTCGGCGCTGACGATCTATTCTGCGCTCTTCACAGGTCACATTACAAGCTTCTGCATATGTTTATTTTATTATTATGTGTCAAGACATGAAGGCATATGAATACCTACGCGAGCACAAATTCCCACGTAAGTGGGTCAGAGAAATAACTCAAGTTGCCGACATTCTAGTGGAAATTAAGAAGAAGAAATGGCCATGGACAGGCCATGTAGTGCGAAGAGAGGATAACCGATGGTCGCTTACGGTAACAAACTGGATTCCAAGGGAAGGAAAGCGTAGCAGGGAGCGGCAGAAAGTTAGGTGGGCGGATGAGGTTAAGAAGTGCGCAGGGGTCAAGTGGATGCAGCTAGCACAGAATCGGGTTAATTGGTGAAATATGAGAGATGCCTTCGCCCTGCAGTGGGTATAGTCAGGCTGATGATGAACGAATGAGCAATCAGTATATTATAGCCTTGGTTTTAAGAAACCTTAGAATGTAAACTAATTGATGAAGCGTTTCGCACACAACACCAACATTACGGCATTATTTAGAGAAGTTGCTTATTATTTCAAGATTGCGAAATAATGTGTTTGCTTTGATGTAGTCATTTTGATGGCTAGACGGTTGCTGAGGCATCCCTATCAAAAGGGTTGTTGTTCACGCCATGTAAAATTATGGTTTATTGATTTTGGGCCACGATTATGATAGACATTGAGAGACAGTTAATGATTATGATATTTTACAGCCGGAAGGCATGAAAAAGCGAAATAGGGTGTAGTCGCGGCTTAGTGACTTGGGTGGACGGCTAGGCTGCGGGAGGTGGTTGGTTCGAAGCTTACCGCTGGACACCCACAAATAAAAACGGATAAAAGAAGCAGCCCCGTGCCCGGCTCTCCCACGGGTGTGAGCTTGGAAGAAGCTCAGCAAATCCCGTGGCGTCCTTTTGGAGCAAAACCAGTTTCGAACACTTCAGTCTGCAAACATCTTTCGAGTTACCGTATTTCCTGTGGTTAAAACAAATCCGTATCGCACACACCAGCTGGAAAACGGGCCTCTTATGGCCTTGCTGCACTACCAGGGCTTATCGTTTTTTTGCTGGCAGTACGAATCACCGACCAATCAGTGCATCATCTTTTCAGTCTATGACACTTTCTCTAAGAATTTCACCAGAGGAGGCCGAGCACCAGGCTAGAGGAAATCTTGCACACATTGTAAAATCGGCGTGCAACCGGCGGCACCGGGTATCGAACCTAGTACCTCCCGAAGGCGAGGCGCATGCTCTACCACAAGGACCCCGTTTCAGCCTCACAGCTGATAGATCTTGTAAATTCAACCTGGTGTGAAAGACCTATTTCAGCATTCTGTTCAAAAGAAATCAAAGCATCAAGCAAAAAAAAAAAAAAAAAAAAGAAACCGAAAGCGCTGCAAAATACGCAATACGTAGCGGAGAAATGCGAAAAACAGAGCGTTGCTGCTACACGCTTTTTTTTAGCATGATATTTACTGCACTGAAACAATGCCCTATGTACATAAACTATGTACATATGATTAAAGAAACAGCATTAAATCAACACGCTACACGCGGTGCATCGTGCGCCCCTTGCACAGCTTTTTTTAGCAGGTCAGGGCTCGTGCCGCACAGTGAAAATTTCCTTTCCTTTGCACAGGTTTATGGCAGCGCTTCCTGCAAGTGTGTGATTGAACGATACACGGTACACCATGGCTCTGTCGCGTTGCGTTACTCGGCGCCCATTTGTTGGAGTGCTGATTCAAGTGTGGGACTTGTACGGCGTCGCTCGCTCGTCGTCGCGATTCCTACGTTGCCATGGAGACGGCAGGAATGCTAGACAAGGAGAGAACATCTCGCGGAACCTCGCGCGCAGCTCTCGCAAACAGTTCTCGCGCAGGCGAGATTTTCAACGCAAGCCAAGAAAAGCTTTCGCCTTAAAAACGTATTCCCACTGAACGGTTGCGTATCGATGTCACTGGATATCCATCCTCACACATCTCGTCTACTGGGCAGTTGCTGAAACCACTAAATAGCACAAAACAACAACAATAACAAAAAAGAAGAGAACTAGAGTAAGACAAACAGGAAAAAAATGAGCAAGAGAACAGCGCAGGGCAGGGTCGAGAAGAGGAGAGAATAAAAACAAAGATATTGCAGTTGAAGAGAAAAGTACAGTAGAGCACGGTGGGAGCAGCCGCTCTCAGGAGCAAAACTGTCGTCAGGTGGCGCCACTTTCCACGCTCGCTCTATCCCTGATGGGGAGAGGCGTCGCGAGAGTGTTTGGCAACCGCCGCCGGGGAATCGTCTGCTAGAGCCGAAGCGCGCCACCGTACTTTGCCGCGTGTCGCCGGTCAAGTCGGTGGCCTCAGCCAGAAGGCTCCAAGTTCAGGGCGACGCGCTAACCGAAAAGTGCTCTGCCGGGCGTCTACGGAGCGTGAGACGTGTGTGTCATCATCGCAGCGATTCTGGTTACCCTTCACTGCACGGTAAGCCATTTTCTGGCGTTTCTAGCGTACGCACAAACGTCCTATAGCTTGTCGTCGAGTCGTGCACGGGGATAAGGCTTTGGGAATGCAACCCCGCGGACAGAGTTGCATTATTATCGACGCATTTTGTACTCCATTAGCAGTGCCTGCCTTGATTAGGATGATCTGTAGGTGAGCCGCTCTCTTTCAAACATTCTGCTTGTTGCAGCGGATCCGTTTTCTGGCGATCGCATTTGGGGTGCAGTTTTCGGAATGCGTAACTGCTTTAATAGCCTGATCTCGGTGAAAGTAATGCGCAGTACACTGGTAAACGCGCTCACTGTACTGCCTTTCATTACGGCTTTAAAAGTGGACGTTGTTTTCTTTTGTTTTTTTTGGGGGGAAAGGGGGGGGGGGGAGGTTAAGCAAGTAGCATTTCTACAAACTTCATGAGCGCTTCGATCTCACGCATGACTTGCCAGCCAATATGGTTTATCGCCCCTGCATATTCACCGCTTCGTTTCCGGGCATATATTTAGCGCATGTTCAAAGCGATGCGAATTACGAAGGATGAACTTCTCGCTCATATTTCTGCCCGATACTTGACGCAACTGCATTGGGTTCTAGGAACAGCGCTGATTCAAATTTTGTTACTGCAGCAGCTTAGATACGATGACTGCGTTTAGCTGATCGCTTTGGAGTTGCCGTTGTGGCTTCGGCGTCCGCAGGTATATATAGCGAATACGATCCGGATACGCAGGAAAGGGTAAATAGGTGGAAACGTTGTGCTGGCTGATTGGTAACTTATCTTGACGGCACCTGAACTATCTTACTTGGTTAATCTGCGCGCTGCTTTGTCCTTTTCCTCGATTATGAAAGATCTGAGGAATGCTCAAATAGGCACAAGATTGCAGGTGTGACACCTGCCAAGCAACTGTTTTGCGATCGGCGTGGAGTTCGATGGAGCTCTCGTTCAAATATGTTTTTTTTTTTTTGTTAACATTAAGCCGCGATTATTACAAAATTCAAGTCACTGCTACATCCCCTTAAGCTACCGGCGATGACTGCCGCCTTAGTTTTGCCTCAACGGCCACACACATAGAAATTTAGGATACTTTCCTGCAAATATTTCTTGAACATGCCTTTTTAAACATTATTTACAGTCACGATAACAATCAACGTATCCGCAGACTCTTTCTCGACAGGCTTCTAGTTTTTTGGTAATCATTTTCAAAAACATGCATCGTATCAGGCGCCGAAGTTATTTCTGTTAGTATACTCTTTGAATCTTGCAAATTCGTCTCACAGTCATATTTAAAATTGGAACCCATTTATTTTATAGCGCCGATATAATTGCGCACGAAGAGCGCAAAAAAAGAAACAAAAAACAACACGTTAATATCAAATTTTTGCCATGTATCGGGTGCTGGGACCACATTTATTAACATATACATAATACTGCCGTATAGTAGCCCTCACAACTGCCTTACAATAATAGGTTCTCTTCCTCGACCTCACTTCAAAAATGCTCATATGACGTAAACTGTAGTATTGGGCGTGATCAAAGGACAGACACTGGCTAACTCTTCTAGCCCTATTCTTATCATAGTAGATAACTCAGTCACTTCATGGCTACTTTAAATACAGCGTGTACTGGAAAGTTTCAAGTGTACTTCAAGAATTCAATGAAGTTTCAAAATGCCTGCACGCGCTACATAAAGCAGTTCGTCCTAGTGAGCACTTCGGGACTTTACACCAAGTCGTTCAATAAAACGATTAGAGCAAGAGCAGTGACTCACAGCGTAGCGAATTTCCCTTCCACATTTACCGTTGTGCAAGAATTTTTCGAGCAATTTGCGACACGTTTATTTTTAGGCATGAGCGAAATAGGTTGGCAAAGCGCTCTTCCGCCGTGACAGCCGCCAATGAAAGTGTACTGTTTTTAAAGAAGGTTAAGAAAGAACAGAAAAGTGTCTAAACCGCAACTCACTCATCGTTCGTCGCTTACGAAGCTGCTTTTCGTGTTTCCAACTGCGAATAACAGGTGCTTCAGACATAAAGTGCTGGAGAGTGCGGCAGCCCTTTTTGTAGGCGTGAGAAACACTATGTCGAATTAACGTCCATCAACGGCCAGCGCCGGGAATCAATAAATAGGGCAGCAGAAAAAAGCTGTACCATGCTCAGAAGGCGCGGGTTGAGCAAGCCTTTTCTTTTAACCCGGCAAATGGCAAATGTTTAAATAAAGAGCAAAATAGAAGTGTGTAAAATAAATAAAATACTGGCGTAAGTTCATGATGATGTCATCACTATCTGATTGCGATGTACGCAGAGAATTCAATAAGCAGCACAAATGACCAAACACGTGCTTCTAAACGTAATTGTTGGAGAAGATAGAATAAAGTTAGGTTATATATACCATGAAATGCCTCCCATGTAGGAAGAAAAGATACCTCTAAGAAACAATGTTCCAAATGTACTTAGAAGCCAACATAGGGAAAAGGTTTTGACAGACACACGCACACAAAAAAAAGTATGAGGAGCATTCGTAATTTTCCAGTTACTTTATATTAACGTCAGGTATTACAAAAAAATTAATGCTGCACTGAATGGTGTTCGGAACGTGGCGGACCTCATCACATGAGATAAATTGTTTGGGTGGGATTTTCTATCTTTCGTGCTAGCGCAAATAGATGGATGAAATATAGGAGCGTCCCCTTTGGAACGGGGTGGTGACAGTAGCTATCATGCTAAGTTTTCTCCATATATCTTAATTATTGTTTTGGTTAACTATACCATCATTTTATCGCCTCTTATACTGTCCCGCACCTGGCGGGAGAGTCGGAATGTTAGAAAATTAAAATGCTGGCCAAAAAGTATAACTATGTTGATGTGGGAGATTGATAAAGATCTAGTTGGGTTCCAAGGACGTGAAACAATTTTTGTATACAAAGCACTGCTTTTTAGGATAAGTTCGCATCGCAAACTTCTGCTCTCCTTTTGTGACCCACCCGCTCACACACCCTTACGCTTAGTTTTCATAATGTAGTAAGTTACAAAACTATTGGGATTTAAACTCGCTTTTTTTTTTCACACGGCGCATAGCTCAGAAGCCTTGTCGATCCTGGAATCAATCCATTACAATCGCAGCGAGAATGTCACCTAAGCAGCTGGTAATGCGAGTAATCGGACGTCGAGCTGTTCAAAGGAAACTGCGAAAAAAAAAAACAAGAAAAAAAATTTCTTAAGACAACATAGGCTTCGAGCTAATTTCTGAAACACTCTTTACGGGGGTACTGAAATATTCCTATCTGATTTTCCTGGAAGAACGTGCCATAATAATGAAATTTATTTCAAATATCGCGGGTGTAAATGTTTTAAAAGTTAATTATAAATTATAGAGGGCTTCAATAAATGCTGACCGCTTAAAATGAGGTTGTCCAAATTCAATATTTCGTTGTTCTAATCTAGTCCGCACGATGTCACGTTAATGGCTTTTGATATCAATGCTGGCCCGGCTTGAAATTTTTGGCTTAACGGGGTGGATGCTGCGGATAATTATTGGAGAAGGCTCAGCAGAAAATGCACGGTCTCGGTTCTATTTTTCTAGCCCGCCGGCATTGTTTTTGAAACAACACTATGGCAAAAAGAAAACAAGAGGTCAGTTACAATTCAACTGCCTTTGATGCGCAATGTACCAAAGCGGGAAGAATTATCGCTAAAGAATTCATTCGTGGATGAACATAAATTTCAGTTCATGAGGAATGAAAGCGCAAATAGCAAATAGCATTTTTATTTTTA
>JAJIZL010035719.1:0-10704 GCA_023969395.1 Amblyomma maculatum | reverse complement strand
GCTAATGCAGGCCCTTCCGCCGTACCCGGTTGCAGTGGCACACAAAGATTCCACGGAGTGGAGAAGTTTTCGTCGACGGCCGGAGACTTTTCCGATGATGAATCTACCGATGATGCTTCGGAGACCGATCCAGCTGAATTCGATGCTCCCCGTGCCCCATTAGAAGAGGACAGCGCCGCTGATACTTCGGAGACCGATTCAGCTAAGGTCGATGTGGCGCAGGAGGCCGTAGTCCAAGTATTTCCCGAAGCCGACCCAAACGAACCAGAGGGAGAGGCTGCGGTTTCCTCAGACGTACACTGGGCGGCTAGTGTACTGATGTTGCTTCGCAATGGAGGCTACCGAGGATGCGGCGAGGTGGGACCCTCAAGGTACGCAAAAGCCTGACAAATGCTCACTCTCCACTGGCTCAGAATTCTTGGCTTATTACTCTTCCTCTCATGCCACTGTGACGCCTCAGCAACATAAGGAGATAACCTGCGGGGACTCATTAGCGATATCGTCTGTTTAAAATTGCGACGACCTCTGCCATCGCCCCTAAAGTCCCAAATGGGGACGCTTGCGGACGTCGTCGGTGAAGCAGGCACTGGGCTTTTCCTAAGTGACGGCTGCAACTGCTTCAACGCAAGAACTCGCAGCGATGAACTACGCTGTGCGTTACGCCGTCTTGCGTTCCAGCGAGACCTTCCAACACCCCCACGATGCAAACCTTCGGAGGTGATGCTTCACTGCGAACCAACAAATATCCTCCACCGCCGACGACCAATGCCGACGCAACAAATTTTACACAGCCGCTGTACTCACGATGACAGCATCCACGACGATACGACCAGATCCAGGCTGACACCGCCGGCCAGCGTAGTGACAATGGTGTGCCCCTGCCACGACTTCAGTATACACGAAGGAGCCGATGCGACACATTTGGCGATGTGTCAGTGGCGCGGCACTTTTTCGCATTCGAAAGCAAGCAGTCTTTCTTGTCCCTGCAGATTTTTTTTTTTTTTTTTTTTTTTTTTTACTGTGATCTTCACTTAAAATAGTCTTCGTCATTGGCATCGCTACGATATTCATCGTGTAGTAGGGTGTAATTGCATCTGCTTTCTTGCTTTAGAAGGAAGAATATCTGCGTAGGACCACTGACAAATTTGGTTGATCCGCAATAAAATATGTTTGATTGGTTTCACTTTGGGTTTCATTTACCGAATGGAATTATTGCTGGTAGTGAATAACCAGAAAACATGACCTTTGTTGCTAATCCAACGAAAGCTCCAAGAAAGTAGCTTTGGTTTAGAAAAATTGGCGTAGTGTGCTCTGATGTGAAATTCTTGAAATGAATTTCAGTGAACATTTGTTGAGTTGCTTTAGAAGTTAGAATCCTAAAAATAAAATTTTTGTATGCAATGTTCTGTTATTATCGCTCATCACTGTATTCATTGTATTTTCATCATGTGTTTCTTGCATCGGCTCCAATAAAATTTTTGTATCCGATGTTCTGTTATTATCGCTCATCACTATTCATTGTATTTTCATCATGTGTTTCTTACATCGGCATCAACAATATACACTAATGAAAAGCAAAGGTAAGACTCTCAAACTTGGCAGATCATTGGGCAGAATTCGAATTTTAGTTTAGAAACATTAATATAACGATACTGCCAGCCGGATCGCTGATTTCACCCCCTTTTGCGCACTCGGCACTCCTAGTGCAATCCTGTATGGAACGCAATCTACTGATCACGAAGCATTCCGTTATTTCGCCATGTCAAAAGCGTAGCAAAATAATAGGGTTGCCTGGTCTGAGAACACTCTCATATATCGTCCGATGCCCGTATGGTAAGGTAGGTTGGCTAAAATGCCGCCATTTGTAGGGTAGTATGACTGGAAGGCTTGTCTTGATCAGTGGATACCAAATGTGATAAAGACTCGGAACAAGCTATGCTTGCGCCTGAGAAGAACATTTCATTGTACTAATTCGAGACCAAATCTGCTCCATTTCAACGCACAAAAGCACACACTTGCGTTGCCATCCTGCTCGTTGCAATATTTTATACTTCTGCCTATACGTAAGCTAGCTGTTTAGAGCAAAAACAGTACTCAAAAGTTTTGCGCTTGTACCAATACCCTCATCTTGTGTGTGCCTTTTATGTTTGTTAGTTTTGTTCTGAACGGAAGGTACGAACGAACCTACCCAAAAAGTGCTGCTATGATCCAGGTGCGAGTACACATCAAACCGCAACAGAGATAGCCAGCGCGAAAAGCCAGTCATAGGCTCAAGTAGGACTTGGCTTGAGATCAACGCTTTCCGTCCCTGCTTTGGCATTGTTCACTGCGTGCTCCTACATGCTTTGTTAATCCTGCGTCGGTATTGATATTCTGAACGCACTTAAACTTCTTCCTTACACCCTTCGTTTCGAGATATAATGTACTGTTAGGAGTATCGAAATTCTGAGCTTTTGACAGCTCCAGCGCGTGGCAAGCTACTGCTGCGTTTCGTACTGGACGGAAAGCTAGTGCTGCCTGCTTACGAAAAATTAATACCCTTCAAAAGTTGTCTCTAACTGTTCCGGATTAACACTGACTTGTTGCTGGCAAAGACTGAGGAGACAAGTTTTCAGGGAACTGTGATTTAATGCGTACTACGTTTCGCGTCTTCACGCCATCTTTACGTGCCCAGCTCCTATCAGGAGCAGCCTATTGGCACGTTCCTCTTGGACACGAACGAATATGCGAACGGAGCTGGTTGCACACCATACACTCATTTCAACGTTGGGCTTGCGAATCTGATCAAGGCACCTGACAACCACTATCCGCCACACCGTGGCCTCCACACTTCCAGCTTTTAAGAGATGCGATATACTGTCAAATATTTGGAGTTCTTATTGATTTCCTGGCGGCCTACGACGTAAGCAGCTGTAGCGACGATGATGAATTTTCGAGATGTTGAGATGCAGGGCACATTAGACGTTGCATGATCGAAGCCGCTTTTTAAGCCACGCGGAGCAGTTTTGTTTTATCTTGAAATTTAGGCCGCAGCTGTTTATACATGCAAAGCCTTTTGTCACTAAAAATGGGATGAAACCAAGCCATGGCGCAAGAATATGTGCAGTGGCTGCAGCACTAGCAGCTTTAAAGCCAGCAGTAACTGATGCTGAGGAAAGAATAAGTCAATGATACCTTCTTTTTCTAAATTTGTGGTTTTGTACGTGACTATATACAGGTATTTTTTTATAACTTCTGATTACCTTCTTTCTTTCCTATCAACACCTCAAGTACAAAAAATAATTGCTTTATGCTTTTCCTAATTCACTAACCTATGTACAGTGTAGAGTATATAAATTCGCATATGTACCACAGTAGGCTACAGGATATATTTCTTGTATATAGAAAAGAGACCCGTAGCAGCACATCGAAGAGACCACGCAAAACTTTGTGTTTTTTTGTTTTTTTTTGCGCTTCTGCCAGTCTTCTACCCATATGTCAGGGCATTCTCTAAAATTGTAGATTTGTGAGGTAATTTCCATAAGGGCCATCTACGCCAGAAGCATCGAGATTGGCGAGTTACTGACCTTGGCTTTTTTTCTGTTTTTTTTTTTTTTTTTATAGGACACGCCGTCGGCTTCACCTTGATACCACATTGTCAATTTGTTTCAGCAGTGATTCATTTCATACGTAATGTTGTATGCTAAGAAGTGTGTCAGGTTTTGGCGCCATATTTAGCGTTCCTCAAAGCACGAGGGGGTTGGTTTATGGGATTTAACGTTCCAAAGTGACTCTAGCTAGGAAATGAGGGCTCCCAAAATTTCGGCCTCCTGAAATTCCTTAACGTGCACTAACATCGCAAAGCACACGTGCACCTTGCTTTTCGCCTGCAACAAAAAGCGGCCGCGGCGGCCGGCATTCGGTCCCGCATCCCTGGGCACATCAGTCGAGCACCCTAACCACAGCAGCACCACGACAGACCGCAAAGCATGAATGCTCACTGTGCATATTTGCTACGGATAATATATCCTTGCCAAGTAGCAATGTGCTTTTCCCTCCAAATATACTGATATTGCGACAAACGCGCGCAAACAGCATCTGCTGGGTTTTCGTGCATCCGTATTAGACCGGTCGCATTGTTGGTCTTTTAGTAACGCATCATATATTTTGAAAAGAAAAACACGCTGCGCCTTATCCAATAATGCACCCCATAAATAAGCACAAATAAAGATGTCAGATATTTTGAGTGACGTCTCCCGAAACACTTGACTGGTCCAATCATGTTATTATTTATTTATTTATTTATTTATTTATTTATTTATTTATTTATTTATTTATTTATTTATTTATTTATTTATTTATTTATTTATTTATTTTCATACTGCAGATCATTTTACAGATGCAAGCAGAACAATACAGAAGTAGATATTACAAATAAAAACCACAAAGTAAAACGAAAAGCAAAGTAAACAAAACGAAACATGCAGCAGCACTATGCGCTGTCAATCATTGGATCGGTAAGCTCCGCTCTGTTATATTACGTGGGATGAAGAAAATTTTAAATGCGTCGCTTCAAGCAAAGTACGGAGTAACGGCACTGGGATGATGGCGGCGTGTAGTTGAAAAGGATAGCAGGGTGCAGGATCAAGCGCCGACATGTTATTTATGAGCAGGGACAGGAATTCTCGACGGATATTTTTTCTTCTTGTCTTAAGGGGTTGGATATTGTAAATATTCATTAGCTCAGACGGGGAATCAAACGGCGAAAACGTGGAATAAATAAATCTTACAGCTTTTCATTGAACTCTTTCAAGTTTTTTAACATCGGTTTTAGTATAAGGATCCCACACCACGCATGCATACTCGAGCTTAGGCCTGACTAATGAAATATAGGCGAGTAATGTAACTTCACCGCACACCAATGAAAGTTTGCTAAGCAGAAAACATAGCTTGCAAAATGCGGATGAGCAGATATTTTCAACGTGTGGATTCTTCAGTTCAGTTCAGTTCACTCGTTCAGTCGTGTCCGACTCTTCGTGACCCTATGGACCATATCACGCCACGCTTTCCGGTCTCTCACTATCTTCCTAACATGATATAACTTCATCTTCAGCGCCTCGAGGACGCCATCTAAGTGTGGAATCTAGGACTGGTCTTTAGGTAATGTTACACCTAGGTGTTTAAAACTGGACACTTCATGTATTGGCGATTGCCCGCGGTGATACCTGTCTTTAAACTTTTTTTTTTTTTGCACATGTCATTCGTAGCAAATTGGCCTTTTCTTTGTTTATGACCATGCCTCATTTCTAGCACCATGCAAGGACGTTAGTTAAAGAAATATCAAGATAAATTAGGTGATTAGAACACGTAATATCACGGTACAATACGCACTATACCGTCTGAACTCACACTTGCCGGAGAAGTGTGACAGATACTGCGCCTTTCCTTTCTTGTAAAGCAATTATAATTATATGTATCACTGCAAGGAACGCCGATGAGAGGCAAATGATTCTCCTCTTAGCAGCCACCTAAGACACCCTCTAAGGTTCTACACGCCTTCAGTCGACAAAGCAAGTCGCGTGTAACGCTATGGGATATGGAAAAGCTAATCCTTGCCGAATAAACAAGCTGAAAGAAAGTCTTAGTCTGGTCTTGAGGCGTTCCAGAAGTGACTGCAAGACTGCCCGAGTCTTCTTTGTTAATTTATAAGTACTGTTCGCGGTTGAAGTTGAAGTTGATAATTATTTTCGAATCAAAAAACAACGTACAGGAATATACAGAGAGAGGTCCCATGGTACAAGACCGCAGGTGGGACCTCCCATGGTAATAGGTTTCGATAGGCAACCAAGAATGATATTATTGTAAGAAAAATTGTGTTATTAAGCAACACTGAAAATAAATAACGAAATACACAGTAAAAAGTACATTGCCGACAGATTTAGATACAAAAACAGAATACAGAAAAAAGTACAAAAACACGATTTCCGGGACACAAAAGATAAATAACAAAGAAATCACAAATTAAGAAAAGTTTTAATTTCAACTTGAACAAAAAAAAAGTGTATTAGTTTGCTTAATATCGAAATGCAAAGAATTCCAAAATCATATGGATGAAAATTGAAGGCTTTTTTTCCAGTAGTTAGTACTGACCTTAGTAGAAAATTATTACGTAGAGCCAACCGTGTAACGCTGTTGTTTTTGATCGGGTTAGTTACATAGTGTGCAATCCAGATATTTAACATGTCAGGAAGACCTATTGCTTAAAGTCTTAAAATTAATTTATCACGAGGGACTTTATCAAGAGGTTTGCTGAAGTCTAGGAATATTCGATCAATTAGACCACTACTGTCTAGTGCAAATGCAAGGAAATGAACGATTGCTTTTAACTGGGTTTCCGTCGAATCTGGTTTACAAAAACCATTCTGAAATTTGGATACAGTTGAGTGCAGATTTCTGAATTCATTTACGCGATTACCAATAACGTGCTCAATTAATTTACAACACGAATCACTCAAGGAAATATGGCGGTAATTAAGATCAGTCGATCCCCTTTCTTCGGTACAGGGACGATTGGGCGGTCCTCCAGTCATCTGACAACCTTCCACTTTGCAAGGATGTTTTAAACAGCACACACAAAAACTTTTCGAATTATTCTGCATATCTCCGCCGAAAAATGCTTGGACTATTCTCGGGTCCACATGTATTTCTGGTTTTCGAGTTTTTGAACATAAGAGCTAAAGAAACAAGATTTACTTTTGCGTCGTGAAACGGCGGCTGGAGGGTAGATGAGCTAGATTTTGAAAAGACACGTTTAAAGTAGGCATTAAAATATAACTACCGCGACAGCTTACCATCTCCTTCATTTTTTTTTTCCAACATTCTCTTCTTCTTTTTTCCAGCATTCTCTTTCTTCACTGAAAGCTAATTTGTATCTCGTTAGAGCTATTTTAGAATTGCATGCATTACATGAGATCCGTGCACAAGAAGCTAAAAGAAAAAATAAAACAGGTGCAGAAATAGACAGCCCGCTTCGTAACTAAATTATCGCTACACTGTCAGAGGGTGCGATATACGCGAAGGGTCGTGCTGGAAAACTCTTTCTTTACACAGAAAGATTATAAGGATGAAATTTCTTTAAATATACACGAAAATAACAATGGTATTGACAAAACGCTATTAATGAGGGGCTGCATTACGTCTCACATCGGAAAAACCGCGGTAATAAAATCAGAGCTTATCAGTACCACACTATAATGTGCGTAAGCTTTCATTTCTTCCGAACACGATTAACGACTAGAACTAGCTCCCTAGGGAAGTGGTGCCTACGTCCAGTGTTGAAAATTCAATTGAGAGTTTCATTCTGAGGAATGAATGAAACTCTCAAATAATGAAGCTCTCTAGATAATGGGAAAGTGAGCTCAGATTTGTGGGAATTTTTTTTTATTTGGCGCTGTGCTGACGCATTTTCGTATACTATCGTGCTTTGCATGAGCTACATCATTCAATGGCCGAGTGCACTCATAGTTGTACAGTGTCGCCGATTTTATCACTGCTTCCAGCTATCAGGAGATGATGGGGCTATTTCTGCGGTTTCTTTATCCTTTACCTCGTTTATTTCACGTCTGTTTATATGGTATTTTATTTCACTCTTCTGAATTTAGTGAATGTAAAGTACGAATCGAAAAATACAAACGCGTGTATGATCTTGTGGTGCATCGCTTCTCCATGCGTCAGCAAATACAATAATTCGAATGAAAAAAAAAAAGCCTCTGATCAGATTCGGTACATTTCAGGATGCCCGAATGCGAATTTTAAGTATGAAACAACAGATGCCGCTATCATTTTCAGAACTGATATCACAGTAAAATGAGGACCAGGGTGGGAGTAAGGAAGCAGTGGTGATGTGCGCTCGCGGTAAAAGCCACATTCTCACCAGATAATTAAAAATCGCATCACTAGCGACTCCACTCCAGACAACCGCGGGGTGCTCTGGGGCATGAGCTCACTCGGTGTCGCTTATACTGTGTGCGATAGTGCATTTAACAGGCACGATTAAATGCACTATCTATCGTCTGCACATATTCGTTCTTCAACTTACACTCCTTTTCCAGTCCTCCGCTGTAATTAACGAAGACTTGGGGTCACATAAATGGAGGAAGATATGATGTACTCTTTGCACCAATGGCTGATTCTGAAAGATGGAATCGACACAACTTTTTCAGGAAGCCTTCAGGGAAGTTGGATGAGTTACGAGAGAGAGGAATTGTTTCCCTCATAAGTGGTACTAATTACTTCTTCATTTTATATATACATTTAAATTCCCATCACTAATATTGGTCTGCATATTTGCTGCGCATCCAACGTTTTTGGTGGGTGTGGTAGACGATAAGTAAATAGCCGACACCAGCAGCAAGCCTACGTTCACCTTTGCAGCACAAAGATAACAAACTTCTACGGGTGCATCCAAACAGCTCGCTTAGAACTACACATAACCAATCATTTACGCAGGTAAATGATTGCGGTCTCCACGGGCGCCACAGTAGCACTGATTGACTGTCTCGACGAGCTCTTAACGTTTTTGTCACGCTAAGGAGTCCTTCAGTATCTCTACGCTATCTGCCTTTCACCAAACTGTCCAAGACGCGAGTGTTCCGTAGGACCATGGAAGGCTGTACGAGGCCGAGAAGAATATTGTGTCCTATGTTGGAATCTGCCACCTGCAAAAGGGTTACCGCCTAAGGTATACCTAACCCCGGGTACACTTAAGTATGTACGATGCGATAACGACATGATGTCCCTCAGAATGCAAATGCTGTCAGACTGTCTCAGATGTCTGCGTTCCAGACGACCAGGGCTGATTGCAGGATACCGAAGAGAATCATATGCCACCTGTGACAGCGTGACCCGCTGGGCCGCCTGCTAACGGCGACGCTGCAGAAGGGTAAAGTAGGCGCCTTATCACTGCTCTCCAAAGGATGTCCATCATGCGCGTTTCAGTTTTCTGCCTGACAAATCCCCGCGAGCGACGGTCAAATTCGTTGACTTTGCCTCTTGGAGCTTTTCAGACGTGAAGTTTCGAGTGGCAAGTGCAGCGTAGCTGCCGTGGTCAGCCCATTCCTCTAGTCGAAGAAACTGGAATCTACTTATATAGGTTGATAAATATAAATTAAAAAGGACCCAGAACTTGGTAACTCATTGTGTGTCCGGAATTTGCAGAAAACACGCCATTATGAGAAGCGTAAGACAGAGGTTAGATTGGGAACTTCTTGAAGTGAGGCGGAAAACATTGAGGCTGGAATTAATCTTTTCAATCATCGTTCTCCCAACTCTGTTCATAAAGAGCATGCTTTATTGTCTATCGCTAATATAATTGACAATGAAGTGTGTGTATTATTATTCTGATTTTTTGGGCCTATTTTGTTATGCTTGTATGGCTGTTGGCACCACAAAAAAGCTGTTGGTGGTGCTGTAGGTAATGTAATAAATAAATAAATAAATAAATAAATAAATAAATAAATAAATAAAAAAATAAATAAATAAATAAATAAAGAAGCAGGCATATAAACAAACACTGCGCTCGATGTGATTTTCGCTGCACCACATTCGGGCGTATTGCCCCGCTTCCATACTTTACTTTTCTTCTTTTTTGCGAAGCACCGCTACAAGGTTGCAGCTGACCACCCCCATCTTGCACTAAGATGGCGATTTGGCGGCTGTGGATAAGCGCGTGCTTGCGAAGTACGATTTCACGCTGCGCCCGACAAAACCTGTTAGCGCTAACGTTAGTCAGAGATCCGTTTTCACCTAAGTATGCTGGATTATGAGTGCACATGCCTGACTCAGAATTCAGTTCACCCTCGCCCTGGCACCCATCTACACATTACTGCCTGGCACTCAGGCTATAGGTGGTAATAAAGACCAAAAAAAAAAAAAACATTCATCCTTCCCTAACTCCCGATTCCCTGCACGCTTTCGAACGCGTACCGCAAATGTTTGCGAAGGAAGGGGCGAATAATAATAAACTCTCCCTAGCTGGGGAAATGCAGGTAAATTGGCCCAGTCCAATCAGCGGTCACGCGCGGTCAACAGAGGTCCGGCCCCTGCCAGAGGCGTCACTGAAACCTCCTCGCAACTCATCGGAAGAGTTGCGAGGGTTAGCTTCGCTGGTGGCGATGTCGATGTTGTACCTGGTTAACGATTTAATTTCGGTACCCGTAGAAAACAGGCCGTCGATAGAGGTGTCACGCCACATGCTCTCGGGAAGGTCAAAACTGTTGACCGGGCATTCCGTGGCTGAAAGGGTAAGCAGCGTGCATCTCCGCTCTCGGCTCCTTCCGTCAAGAAGGCTGGTTGACGCTTTTTGTCAAGCCGGGATTAGTCCTTCGCTGGAGTTGCTTTGCCATGGCGGAATAAAGAATGACGAGGGTCACTTTTCTTGTTCCGGCCCGGCATGAGTAACTGATCGCCGCAGCACGTGGGAAAAAACGCCAGACGTCATTGCCTTCCTCGATGGCCGCCGCTCGCCTTGATCAGCTGGAGGCGCGTGAACCTTGCCTGAGACCCCAATCATAACAGCTTGGATTCAGCTCGTTCGCTGTCAGAATTAAGCTTTATTTTTACGCGATTACTTCCACAAGATACGTTTCTTGCTCTAATAATAACTATAAAAGGCTGTTTGCTTCTTACATGTTGCAGAGATTTCTGACTGCAAACAATATGCCATAA
>JAJIZL010035713.1:0-10223 GCA_023969395.1 Amblyomma maculatum | reverse complement strand
TATAGCCCACAGGTGTCTTTGCATCATGCCTCTGCCGAAATGTAGCCATGTATTTAATCTTAAAACCTTAGGATTAGCAGTCGAATGCATAGCCACAAAGTCACTGCTGCACATAGGTAGGAAGGTTTCGGACGTAGGAAGGGAGTAATGTTTTTAAGCCAGGTTGAATCTGAACCATGAGAAACATTTCCCCAAGAGCAAAAAGAGGTGAATGTAAATTGGGAAGGTGCTGTATATATAATGTAATAAAAGGCAGCTTGCTATCATGTGATCATTTGAAAGGCTGAAAAGTGGATATTAAAGCATTAGTTTAAAATACCTAAGCAAAGGACAGTGCAGCAGGTTATAGAAAGTAAAATTGGAAAACCTTCACAAACACAGATGTGGATTAAAGTACAGTTTCAAGGTAATCAGCTATTATTGAAATGAGCAGGCCCTATTTGCCCTGGGCAGGTGGCGTCCTTGGTCCAAAAAGGTGAGGGCATAAGCAGGTCCTCATCTGATGGTTTGTGTGGGTGGTACTTCTATGCTGCCGCAACACCATACCATATGACACAGAGTGCTGGGCATCTTGCAGTAGAGTACCTGCAGTTGAGATTGCAGCACATGGTGCACATCTTTGAGTATGAAGATGCAGAAAACTGAAAAGAAGCATTAGAGAGGGACATGTGATCCAGGAAATAGGGCTTTTCAGCTAATCGATTAGGTTTCGAGGGAGTGAAACAAGTAAGGGATACCAGACACTGGGATGAAGCGATAATGTCGGCAAATGAGCCAAGGTTAGCGGCTGCAGCTAACGCATGAAGCAGCGATGATTGCAGACCATTAATTCCCTTCAACATACCTAATGCAGGCAGTGATGATGAATCAAAACTGTGTTGCCAATTTATGAAATAACTATAGATATGTAACTGCACTGTGGGAAGTCCACTTAGCCTCTTGATTTTTCTTCCAAGTTTTTGTTATGAATGGACAGAGTGAAAATGCGCAAAGGAAATAAATGCCGGACTAGGAATAAGTGTAGTCCTTCATTGAATGGCTCTAGTGTCGCATTGCTGAACTGTGGTTTAAAAGTTACTTGTGGCGAGATAAATGAGTCATACAGCCTCTGGGAGGCTTGCAGAGAGAGCTGAACTGAGAAGAGAGAACTCGAGAGAACAGCAGAGACTTGTGCGAGCACCGTACAACCAGCCGGTTCAAATGACGCGCCGTTGCAACGGTTGAGTGACAGCGCTGCAGGTGGCGAAAACGTCCAATACCAACAAAAATTAATTCAGTAAAAGGAAACCTTTAGATAATTCAAATTGGCACTTGTAGTTTATGCGTCACCATCTCCTTTGTTTAACAAACTGTAGTTTCATTTGCAACAATTTTAGATACAATGGTGCGTGCGCCATTATCATCATCATCGCCCCCTCCGCTAAATTATTTTGAGTTGCGGCGCGTTACATGAAACGTTTTAAAAAAATGTTTGACGCGTTATTGACTCTAGTTATTCTCCTTCCAGTGCTTTGCGGACCCTGTGTTGCGCTTTATCTATTTGTTGTTAATGCTAACGAACCATAAAATGGCTGTGTTCTGTGTTTATACAGCACAGGCGACGCACTTCGCACGGTGAGCATCACTTTGGTAAGTCGAATAGAAAGCCAGCTGATTGCTCTTTGGAAGGAAATGAGTTAATATATTGATTTGTGGAACATTAACGTACTCGAGTGCCATGTTGGTAAGCATGGTGCCTGCGCTAGAACCGCGATTCTTCCGCGAATCGCTGTGTGAAATTATGTATCAGCAGCGCGAACACAATCAGAGGAAAAGAAGAATAAGAAGGACAGAGCGCTGAACATACTTGAATAACACGATCTGTCGGGCTGGTTGGTACCCAAGCAAAAAAAAGTGTGTGGCAAAAGATAGGGCCGACCTTTCTCGCCGACCAAAAAGTGGCCGGCCGACCTTCGGCACCCGAATGAGGGCCGGCGTCGGGGATTGACACTGACCTAACGTTGGCCGATTTTAGGCAATCGACTACGGCCCAACCTTTTGGCCCGACGTGACCGACCACCTGCCGCACGTGGGCCTGCCGTCTGCCAGCGTTACTGAATGGTCGGCCGCTCGTCTGCCCTAGCATTTTGCTGACGAAAGACCATACGTCGGCCGGTTGCTTCCCGACGCCGGTTAGTGGCCGGCATCGCCCCTCGTGCAGGTATCATGCCATGCATTTAATATATCGTGGGCCATGCATATATAACGGGGTAGCACATACAAATGCATCAAGAAAAGCAGTAGCTTTTCTGATGCCATGAAGAAACAAAAGCTGCAGTATTTGGTGAAAAATTTATTTGTCAACAGCGTTCAGAAAAAGCTCGCGATTTGCTTTTTAATAAGCGTGGATATATGACTGCGCGTGTGCCACATATGGAAGATGGGCTTGAGGCTTGGTCTCCTTCTTTTGGCAGCCTGTCGATCACTTGATGTCTGCGACTGGTCGGATCTGCGGCAGGTTCCATCTTGGTCAGCTGTACGAAGACAAGTGTTTTAATGAAATATTTCCTTTTCGCCTAGACTTTTACATTGCAGGCAAATATAGGGTGAAAGGTAGAAAAAATAATGTCTGCTCACTGCCACCAACTGCACTATCACATCAATATATTTTATGCGCTTGACTTCATGCGACCCTACTGAAAACGCATTAGCGCAAAGCCGCAATAGGTAATCAGGATCCGTGAATCCGCGAGAAAGGCGCGATCACTTCGTTTTGCTGGAGTCATGATGTTGCAATTTGAAACCGTAGCGCAGTCAAACCTTATCCTCCCGAAGCGCGTTCTTGAATGCTAATGCTGCAATTTAATAATTCTAGCAAAACCAAGTGTCCGCGCTTGTCATAGAGCGCGTATGAGGGATTCCAACGCGGCTGAACAAACAGTTTCCGCGATATTTACATGAAACCTACAATAAGTTTATTCCGTAGAATACAGCTTAATTTTCTCAAACTAGATGGAACTTTTACAGCAAAAGCGACCGGATATTTAACGATAAGTCATCTGATTTATTTTCGTTATTTAACAACCGAGCATTATTTTAAAAATTCGGCTATTTAGACAGCCCAACTCTTAGAAGCTTATAGAACCCGTTGTAAATTTTTAAAGCTTGAAACAGGTTAGCTGAACACCTCATGAGCATGTAAGCACCAGGAAATAATCCGCACGATGAAAATACAACTGCTTGCCCAGAAAGCAAGCGCACAGAGCAAAATCAATGTGAAACGGCTCAGATCTGTGTGCATCACATATATAATTCCAAAATCCACAAAATGAACGCACTGGCTCACTTACCTTGCCAGCATACCGCATCACTCAATCATCAATTTTCACGTATAGACATCATTACAGCAGCAAAAAAAAAAAAAAAAAAATAATAATAATAATAATAATAATAAACACGGCATAAACATTGTACTCAGTCCTGGCACGAGCTTGCTTGGCAGCAGCGATGATGCTTGTACAGCTTCTGATCGCTCCTATGGCGAGGGGTGCTGCAATATTTATATCAGTGATAGCATTTGACATTTAACTGGGTTGCATGCGTCCCATCGATGTGAGTCGGATAATCGAATTTTTCAAACAAAATCAGCGCTAATACCTGTCCGGCAAGTGCACCTCCATAAAGAAGTGAAAGGCCAGCGTTTTAGTGTAGAGGAGACCAAGGACTTCGGGCTTCGGCGAAACGAGCTTCCACTGTCGCAGCCAGTTTCCAGATCAGCTGATATCGCCTCCCTGCACGATAAGCGCAAGGCGCGCATACCAATTACAAAATATGCATTTACAGTAACAAGATGCGCATAAGTCTCAAAACAATACATAATTAGTTGCAGTTCATTATCGTATAGAAGAAAATCAGCGCTAATTTGACTTACCTGATGGGTATACATGTCAGTGCATGCACTTCGATATGAAGTGAAAGACGGGCGTTTTGGGGCAGAGGAGATCGGACCTCGGACTGCAGCGAAAAGAGCTAATTCCACCGCCACAGCGTCGTTTCCAAGTCGGCTCAGCACGTCTTCCTGCGCAATCAGAGCGAAATGCGCACACATCGATTATAAAAAAAAAAAAAAAAATGCACGTAGTAACAAGATGCGCATATATATACGCGCTCCAGAAACAGTTGCAGTATATTGTCGTATTGAACAAAATATGTGCTAATTGGACTTACCTGATCGGTATAGTGAGTGTCCCTCCATGTTAAAAGGCGAGCATTTTGGGGCAGGAGATACCGAAGGACCCAGACTGCAAAATGAGCCAATTCTGCCACCGCAGCCAGCCGCAGCCTTGTTTCCAAACGGCTCAGCAAGTCTTCCTGCGCGATCAGCGCCCACACCAATTATATATATATGTGAAGAAAGATGCAAGGGGTATATAACAAGACGAACATATGCTCCAAAACAATACATTATTATGTTCAGTATAATATCGAATCTAGCAAAAAGCTCCTCTGATCAAGACCGAAAGATCATGTACTTACGCATGTTTTGGTGAACTTCGGCACGAAGAATCTGTACAAGCGGCTGCAATCATCAGCTGCATATATGGGCTGTTCTTTTCAAACGCTGACTGCACCAGGAGGTTGAGACAGATTGAATTTGCGCGAAATAAAAGCGGACGATAAGATTAGGCAGTACGCATCGCGCCCACACGGAGGCTGGCCGTCGACTGAGTGACGCCGCGGCCGCGCATCTTAGCTCGCGCGGGATGTGTTTTCCCGCCATTTGGACATGTGACCTCAAGAAGGGAGGAGGGGGGGAGAGAAGCTGCAAAAAGCAGCGAGAATCTCCCTGTGTACGGTGCATGCAATTCTTTTTTTTTTTTTTTTTTTCGCGCTATCTCTCTCTGCTTCGGCATTCCTGTCGCCCCCCGCGGTAGGGTGCCTCGATGCCTTTCGCCTCCCCGTGGTTCTTTCCGCTTTGCCGCAAGGAAAAGAGATGGGCCGATGGGGGGCAGCGGGTCCCGCGCAGCGAGAAGCAGTTTTCTTTCTTTTTCACGTACTCCCCCTCCCCCCCCCCCCTCCCTCGTCGTTCAAGAAGCGTCGAGGTAGTTTCTTTTCTTTTCTTTTCTTTTTTCTACGGCTTCTGTAGAACCCCCGTCTTGATACCAGCGGCTGTAGTTCTTTGCATGAAAAAAATATGGCTTGGAGTGAATGTATGTAATGTTCTTTTAACCGAATATCTTCCACATAAACCAAGTGTGGGGCAGTAGAACACCTGCAGCTTCATTTAGCCAAAATAGCAAGACCTGGCTACGTATATAGTGTCCAGTAACTTTATCGGAACCGTCTTGGAAACTTTTCCAAGACGGTTAAGTTGCAGAACACTGTATATTATGAGTGCTTTTGCAGAGATTACATAGTCCATGCGGATTTATACTTCCCAAAGCAGTACGTGGGTTATTTAGAGTCCCTCGGGCTGTCATATTAATCGCAAACCACATTTCCGTTTTCGCGTTTGGTTTCCATCATAATGCGGCTTCTGCAGCTCGACTAAAGCCCGTGACTTCGAGCTCAAGCTGGTAAATAACGATTGAATCACATAGTAACTGCTGCAAGTTTCTGACAAAAATATATTTTGTCCATTTGTTCTAGGGATGCATGAAAATCAGTAGAAGGTCGCAGGGCAAAGTGCACCGGATCCGGATGAAAGCTCATAAAAGCTCACCGCCTCTTTTCTTGACCCCGTACGAAATGTAAACTCACGGAGGCTGCGAAACGAATTTAAGGGCGTTTAGGATTGATAGGTTTCGAGGGCACTGGCAAAAGTAATTGACGGTTAACATATAAACCTTAAAGGCACGTGATCTCTTCGGTTTACCGTGGGTTTGCTTAGAGTTATGTTATAGGTTAACTTTATGATGAGGTTGTTTAAATTCAGAGGTTACCATTTAACCATAAAAAAAAATGGACAATTACATTCGTAGGTTCATAGCAGTTACCGCGCAAATCTTAGGCACTTAATACTAAGTATGCTTCAAACAGACAATCAGCGCCTACCAGTTCACAAATTCAAGCATAAGTTCATGACAACTCGCGATCAACCACAGAGTGTACCATACCCGCCGCGGCTCAATTAGCGCGCGGTTAAAGCGTTATTTCAAAATATGTATAAATAACAGTTAATTTCACCTCCTGTTGCGCAATGTATATTTCTATCAGCAGGCTCAAATGATATAGTGTCAATATATGTCATGCACGCGGTATAACTCAATGTTGCATAAAAATAGCTGTTTCAATGATACGAATTTTCCACTTTTCTCCTGCTAAGCCGACTGCCTCATGGAATGTAGAGGGGAAACCTGCGGTATTGCAGGAGACTTTACTTTGATAATGGACAATGTTATTTAATGATATATTATAGCAGCAGTGAATACGCGGCTGGGGAAAAGGGGATTCGAGGAACTTTATATATATTCTGGCATTTTATACCATATTTCTGCGTGTGAGGCTGACGTTGAAGAATTTAACAATGTAGACCGCCACTGGTGCAGGAACCGATCGATCCTCGTCATGTTGCGCGGGATTCTCAAAACGCAATCCCTTTGAATTTTCTCAAAAGAACCAAATGTTACTTTTTGCACAATGCTTGTGTTCGCAGGAAGTTACGTCCGACAGGCGAATCGTCCGGGCGATCGGCTCTTTGCGTGCCTTTCATTTTTATTTGAAAACTATCAGGACCACATTTGTGTTCTGGATAAACACAGTCGGCCTCAGCATATTGATATATAAGGAATAAAGCTTTCCTAATCCCCGTGTTTTAACTGAGGCGGGCAAATATTTGTCCCAAGCTGTTCCATTTATCCTCATGTCGGCAATATACCCGAGTTTCGTCTATCGAGAGTGCAGCATATATATGCGAAGCGTTACAGCTCATTTGGTCCAAAAGCCACCTCGCTAACCCGGTTTTCGCTTGAGAATCGTCGAGTTTTGTCTGAAATATTCGGAATGTGGTAGTAAATATGCAGATGCGGTCCAGGTTCCCACCGGGATCTGTGACAGATGCTGCGCCTTTACTTTCCTATAACCAATTTGCAATTAACTGCGGTTGTCCGCCGAAATAGAGAGATAGAGAGAAGAATGAGAAGGCGTTGTATCCCGTCAAACGTTAAGGGGAAGCTTGAGCGTCCCCCTAATTTTTATTTCCTTCTTTCAATTATTATTAACTATTCCATCGTACCACTGTGTAAGGTCGTGGAACAATTTACTCTGTGCGACTGCAGACGTGCGTAAGTGCGTGCGTGCGTACGTGCATGAGTCACAATAGTCACACTAGGGATAGATATTAACTCAATAATCTCGGACATCTTGTTCATCCTAAAGTTATAGCTAATTAACGTATGCGCGATACTTCTGATAAAGCCTAGTGCACACAGGTGCCAACTTTCCCACATCTGTGTTCCTTGATTGTTTATTGATCCAGCCTCCCAATGATACGACCCTGCATGGCTTAGCACGTGTTTTCTTGTGTATTCCTCTTGCAAAGTCAACCTACTTTGATTATATTTTCACTATAGCTAGGTGGTGGCGCCTATTTGGGTTCCGCCTTGTCTTCATTATGCCCTTTGTTGTGCGCTATTGGGTATCCGAGTTAGTGGATCACATAGGTTACGTTGGGCGGCCTTAACTTTTATACTGGCTTGGAAGTAGAAGGCAGATGTTTGTAGTGCATGGTCAGGGGAAGCAGGCGCACGTGTTCGCATAGTTAGAGGAGATGTTCGTAGACGGAGCATGGATAGCCATAGCAGTATCTAATCTCTGCGAAGCGCTCTGCTATTCTGCGCCCCTACACATATGTGCCAAAGGTATGCGAAGTGGGAGACGCCTGTTGCACCCAATCTCCCGCATGCTGTAAGAGACTTTCGGTGGCGCACTGAGTGTGGCGTATTCGATCCCCACCAAATTAAACAGGCTTTACAGCTGGCATATTGATCTGCACTGTATCAACTTTGGTCAGGTCGAGTCTCACACACGTGTCCTTAAGGACTGTGTCGCAGCTTGGACATTCCGCTGCCTAGCGCCGTGAGCTTTTTCGTCGCACAGTGGAAGGCCGCGCGAAGCGTTCGAACAACGTGTAGTGAAGTCCGTGGGATTGATCATTTGGCAGAATAGGAACGCGGTCGATCGTATTCTTTCGGTGACCCCGTTGTCTACTGTTCCCCATGCTAGTGCGTCTCACCTAGATATAGCCATCTGTTAGCTCTTGGAGAGCAAAGCTTTATCCGGAGGTTGTTGACGCGGCACATCAAACTCAGGAAGGTCACTTGTACATCGAAGTGATTTGAACTCGGTTCTTGTCTTGAAAGACGCAAGCCTGCGGCTCACGCGTATATGTGTGAGCACAAAGGATCGAGCAATCGACTGTCTGGAAATTTGTTAGGTGGTCAGAGCTCCCGAGGGAGTCCTGTTGCAGCTGCGCATTATTGATATACAACGTGTGACCAGAAACTCACTGCATTATATATTTCTTGCCGCTACCTTATATGTTCGGTACTGTTTGCTGTTTTACTGAAACATTATTTATTGTCCCAGTGTGCTTTGCTATTTCCATGTTTATCAATAAGATTTCTTTGGTTCCCTGCTAAGTAAATGGTTGAAGTTCACGCCTATGACGTCATGATCGTTTCTACTCTCTTATCCCGGTACTTTTCAAGCAGAAGTCTTAAGTTTCTGGACCTATGCAGCATTCCTTCCATATGCAGGGCTATTCTACAAGCGATCTCTCGGCTTAGTACGTACGACAGATAATTCGCTTTAATCCCTTCCGATACATGTTCACGCCTTAAAACTAAAAGTTCTCCATATTATTAGTCTGAAGCCACAACAAAAACCCGAAATTGCGGCAGCTGCTTCAGGAAAGAATTCTTTTCAATTAGCTTCTTTTATTGCGCGTACCTCGTGTAGCTCTCAATAAATATTATTAATTTTCAATCACTCTGTATAACATAGGGGTCTCAAACTCATATTGATATGCAGGATGCGTTGAGAAAATATGTCTCTCGCGGACCAGGAGTGGACAGTAACAAGCAAGAAAATATAGAAGCCATAATTCAAAACAATCTGTAAAACAAAAGCGAAATACTAATAAAATAAATAAAAATCAACTGTATCGTTCCTATGAAACCACACTCCCATTATTGAGCAAAAAGAAAAAAAGGAAAAAACAAACAAACAGAAAAACAGAAAAAGCGGAGCATCTTCGATTTTTTTTTGTCCAAACGCGCCGGAGGAGCGCGTTACTTCAGGATGGCTTGGCGGAGTTACTGAAAGGATACAGCGGTTGAAAACTGTTACAGTCACTTGTCCTGACAATATATAAATGCGAATGAAAAAGAGGTCTGGTTGTCCAGCGCCTAGTTATTGAAGGTAACAAAGTTGACTGTCTTGTAATTTTAACTAATAACGCGCAACTTTGGAAAACGCGCTTGCATTTCCAACATTTCGTTCGCACGTACAGCGTCCTCGCGCGCTCGAGATCGTCTCTTGGTCGCGCTCTACACTTCTGCAACGAACTTGAAAGCACGCACGCACCCACGAGCACAAGCTGCCGAGTCTTCCAAGAACTGTTGACAAGAAGCGGGGGAGGAGAGGGGGTTAGTTTCCGGTGTAGAATCGGACCGCTCGCTGCGAAAATGCGCCCCTCCGACTTCCGAAAAAAAAAAAAATGAAAAGAGCCGCCCGTCCCACCCCGGCAGGTCGTAAAAGAGGATGAATGGGCCACACGCAAAGAAACAAAACCAAATGACAAGGACGCTGGCCTGTTTTCTCGCGGCTCTTAGCTTTACCAGACTGTTTTGAGAAAAACAGTATGCGATTAATAACCTGGACAATAATCATTTTCCTTCGTTTTTTTTTTTCTTCATGTATTTGATCGTAAGACAACTTTGTTCGAAAAGAGCTCCTTCAAAAATAGTATACAAATACCACAAAACTGCATGCTCTCTTCAAAGTCGGCGTGTATACATTTCTTCTCTCGCCCAGTCAGGAACGCTCGCCACCAACTTTCGAGCTGCGGGGGTGACACAGTTGCCCCGCCCTTCCCATTTTCCCCCTCTTTTCCGCCCTTCCTCCGAAACGTCCGAGCGTGAGGTCGGTTTTGTTTCGTCCGAGTCTCCCTCCGTGTACGCATTTCTCTTCTCCTGCTCAGGGTTGCCAGGTTGGGCTATAAATAGCCAAATTGGGCTACTTTA
>JAJIZL010035712.1:56155-67005 GCA_023969395.1 Amblyomma maculatum | reverse complement strand
ATTTTGCTTGATAACACCTGCAGCCTTAACTGTTTTAATCTTCTCCATCTCGCGTCCCTTCTTCGCTTTGTCAGCGTAGCGTATGTGTGTCCTTCACTTCTCTCTTAGCGCATCGTTTGCATTGATTTTTGTTTATTATATTACAGTAAATAATTTAAGACATACGAATAGTGCACGGATAGCACTTATTTCAACGCGCGAAAATTGTGCAAGGTGAACAGGGGTAAAACAAAATGTTTCATTCGCAAAGGCACTGCAATGCATGTAAACACAGTTACCATAGCCACTGCACTCTGCAGCGTGAAACGCTTCTGAGTGCGCGCACAGACAGATACAAATTAGCCTGGGTTTAACTTCGTTTAAACCGAATAAGATGTGCGAAAACAGTTTGGTATGGTTTAGTTCTGTTCAGTGGTTTATTACTGCGAGACTAGCCCAGAGTTTGGCATAAGATTAAATGTCTTTGTTTGTTTTAATTTTTGTGGACCTGAAAAGCATAATGTCTAACTTCTTGGGGGACACAACAATAAAATTAACGGTATACAATTGGAGATGCATATGTCGTCGGTTAGAATCGCTGCCGAAAACTATCCTTCAACTTAACTATACCATTAGGATGCTAATGGGAAGCGAAATGGTATGACACCACCCTGGACGATACGCAAAGAACGGTTGCATCACGATTCCAATAGTAAATCACGTTATATTTGTGGTATCTCCTCCTGCTCGCACCATTCATAAGCAAAATGAGGCTTTTGCTTTAAACTTTCAACGGACGAAGGTTGCAGAGCTTTCCTCCAGCGGTAATGCAACAATGAGAGGAAGGCAAAAAATAAAACCTACATGGCACATTGGACAATTAAAATTCCGTCACCCGTCGTATACGCGCGTGTGTTTTTTCAGAGTGGACATGCAGGTAGTTTTGCCAAAGTTTTTATTGCACTCGGGTGGCTGGTAAACTCGTTTACCACGGTCCTGCCTTGGTGGCGCAGTTGTTAAGGCCCTTGACTTCTGTTCTCAAGAATGCGGGATGGAATTCCGGCTGCGGCGGACGCTTTTCGATGGAGGCGAAAAGCTAGACGCTTGTGTGCTTTCTGATGTCAGTGCGCGAAACAGCTCCAGGTGGTAGAAATTTCTGGAGACTTCCACTACGGCATCTCTCATAGCCTGAGCCGCTTTGGGATGTTAAACATTATAAACCAAACCAAACCATTTACCACGCTTAAAAAAAAATGCTGACTTTAAAAGGAGATGTTTGGTAAAAAGTTCATGTTATTTTATGACTGCGATCACGTACGTGGGGAGTTTCGGGTAAAAGACATTATCAACCGCACTTCTTTTTAAAATGTTTGTCTTTTTTTTTAAATGTCATCCTGAAGGCGATGCGACGGAAATGAAAGGTATCCCGGCCAAGCTCCTTTCTTTAAAGCACCGACACTAGGAGATGGTCATTGCAATTAAAAAAAAATCAAATCAATTAAAATGACCTTAATAATTATTGGGTATGCCTTCAGGCTTCGTGGTAAGGATTTGAATCGCCGCTTCCCGCACTCCCCGAAGTATATTCTAAGAGTAGCAACTGATGCCAGATGTAAAGACCCCATCTGCTGTCTTTGGTTGCATTTGTGAAATCCGTGTCAATGGAGTCAGGCACCCCGACCTATTTTGAGTGCTATATCGGAACCAGTGGGGCGAGACGCTACACGGGATGAGATCTAACGTTTCGTTGCTTAGTGCCACCAAACTAATCGAATATTTCGTTTGTATGGCCCGCCACGTGTCCACTGAAAATCGTGTTAAAGCAGTCCGAATTCATCTTATCCAATCAGATAAAATAATTACTAAGTTAGGCATGGTGAAGGATAAGGCTGTGGAAAAGAGCGAAAGTCTGCATGCTATCTTTTTTGGCACTTATCAGCTCAACTGACGCAGTAGCAGTTGATTACAAAAAATATTTATTTGTTCCAAGCGGTTATTCCTCTTGCCGCCGAGTTTGTCTATCTGTGTCTCGTGTACTTCCACGTGAATAACTCTGCCAGCAGGATACAAGCAGGGCAAATCCCAGCACCGTGGTGGTCTGCAGGACAAACCATTTGAAAGTAAGGATATTCGCCGAATTGCTTGCGAAATGCTGTCCTTGGTTTATTGATCTTTAGGAAGGTATACCAATGGTTGTCGACTGGCGCGAAGACACGAATATAATTGTGGGGGAAAGCATCAAGCAGTGCAGGTGCCCGCGACGATTTCATGACACCCGCCACAGAACATCTAAGATAATGATGTAATCTGATGGGCAGGAGCTGCACCGAGATTTTTCTGGAACCTAAGAGGCGCAGTTTTTTTCCGGCGAGCGAGAACGGTCGCATGTGCTGGAGCCCACAGACCTAACTGGAAGGGCGGAAAGCGTAACTTGGACTGCTGCCAGAGCCACGAAGCGATAGTCATCGGGTGAGAGATAATGCTCTCGGTTTCGTTTACAGCAGCTGACGATAGCTGCTGCGCAACTCGCTTTCACTACTTTTTCGGCTGTTCCCGATCGCCGCGTAGACAGCGCGCTCGTTACGTAGGCGTTTCTGAGCGTTCGCTCGGTTCGCTCGCGGATGCGGCCTTCCAGGAACCAGAAATTGCACACTAAATTTCCGGGGCTGGCGTGCCTCGTTTCCTCCGAATGTTGGGGATCTAACAAAATAAATGTTACGGCCAGGTGCCGTGCGCTTCCAATTCCGTAGGAAGTCGTAGGCATTGTGTCGTAATCCCGGAAGGAAAAAAAAAAGCAGCAAAGTAAAAGCCAGCTAATTGTTCCGTACTTGCCGCGATGTGCGCAAGTTGCGGCAGTGTAGCGCAATGTTGGGTTCCCGCGGTAAGAAAACTTCAACGCTTTGCCAGGGCGACGTGAGCATAGCACGGAGCAACGCTTACGCAACGTGCGCGCTGCCTGCACGGCGATCGGACGCAGTTAAAAAGCAATCAAATCAAATCCTTTCTCTATAGTCAAAGCGAGCTGCTCATCAGCTACCGTCAGCCGCCGTAAGCTTGCCGACAGCATTGTCTCGCACTCGATGAATATTGCGTCGCGTTGCTGGTGGTATTCAGAGACACGGAGACACGCTTTCCGTCATTCGCGTTAAGTCTGGGGGCGCTTTCAAAACGCATCCAGGCAATGGACCAAGCTCTGTGCTGTCAGACATACAATCACGTGCACATACGCGTGTTTATTGCGAATCGACCGAAATCACATGTATCTTCGGCCCAGACGAAGGGAACGCGCAGTAACTATGACTTTAAAAGCTGGGAGACAATTTAATTCTAGAACGTGATAGTGCTATCGGGCCCCGTTTGCATAACTTGAACTAAATACCGTTGCCGCCTTAAGCTTTTTTTATTTAGAGCGCCTATACAGTCTCCACAAAAAAGATGACGAAAGTTCGTATTGCGACATTATTTCATGTAGCGATGTATTGGGAGCTTTTTCTGGCGCCTTTCTAGAAATCAGTGCACTAAGCGGGTGCATCAGGTGTCCACTCCCCGCGAGACTTCCGTCTGAGCCACACAGGGGTCGAAGCGGCCTTCGGTGCGCGAGGGGCGCTTATTTTGGGCTGTAGCGGTCCTGTGACGGATCACACTGGGGTTATAGTAGATAAGCGCCTTATACCAGAATCCGGCTACAATCGATTGCGCAAGGTTGTTATTGTATAGGTGGTGTATACCTCTCAAATAGTCTCTAGGTCATTGCATATACAAGCACTTTTGAAGAAGGAGCCGAGCAGAAACATTGGTGAGCTGTGATGACAGCGGCGTAACATTACAAATGCGGCTAAATTTCTATCGATCAAGAAATGACCCCGGAAACTGAATGAAAACGGAGCAGAACGCTCAAATGCAGCTACTGAAAACCTACTCGTACCGTCAAGCCTGTCTACACAAAGCCAGCATCTGTACAGACTCTGTGTTCCATCAACCGTGGCTTCGAAAAGGCATCGCACAACCTTCGCAAAAAGGCAGTCCATGTAGGCTCAACGCTTCACATCAAGTGCCAGGAGAAGTTGGCAAGAATCCCCTGATCTGCTGCAAAAACGAAAATAATACCTTCTTGTCGCAGAATCTAAACAGCTCTTTATTTTGCCGCGGGGAGACATTTTGAAGTATTTGTTTTGCTGGCGAAGCGCATGGACCTTGAAGAATACTTGAACTTCTCTATTTGTGCTCTCAGAGCTCGGGGGACGGAGGTTAAAGAAATTCTTCTGGTGGCCCTAATTACGGATAGTATAGAGTATATGGGTATACACTCGTGCTTGACGACCCGCTTGCACGGCGCGTTCGATGGCCATGACGTGCGCTCCACTAACATATGTTCGATAGCTCGAGTCGCAGTGCACGGCGGCCATAAGCGCAATGCACTGAAATAGTCTCACTACGGTATAGCCGACTGCTGGACCCTTTCCTTTATGTCATATTACGGGAAGGCACCGTAATTGGGCACCATTGTAGCTGTATTTGTAGTTGTAGTTGTTCTTCCAGCGCTGTGCTTGGCAAACAAGTGGATCGGCGCGAAGACAAGAGCGATAGAGGGACCAATATAATTAATAGAACAGAATAAAAGGAAGAAAAGGGCAGGTCGTCGTATTGGAAAGAGAAATGTGCATGAGGATCCTCACCGAAATTTTAAACTGATTCGTAGCCTGGTTTAGCTAATTATTTTTGTACTGACGTTCAATAGAACCGAATAAATAAATTTGGACTAGTCGGTAATGATGTAGGCGGTGAAAGCACTCCAGGAAGCTGTACTGCAGCACGCCAGTGAACCCTGGGCTATGCGAAGGAACCCAATGTCGTTGCAAATCTTCATGCTCGTTTTTCGATCGCTGAGCTTCGACGCAATATCTGTGTTCGCAGTCATTCATTACTTTACGTACGTGCAGGAATGAAATCCCCAAACCTCGTCAGAATCTGCAGTAGTAATTGAGAGAGCAGGCCATTTTGCCCGCGAAGGAGGGCAGTTATGGTAGAGAGGCCCTATTTTCAACTACCGATGCAAATTTATTGCGCCAGTAAAGATCAATTATGCACGTGGCTTATATCGGAAACACGTATGGCGCCAATGTACATTTTTAATGAATTGCAAGTATGATATCGGCTTAGGGCATTGAGATGTACGAAGAATATTTTTCATTCCGAGAATTCATTTATATATAGAATCCGTAAACTATTTTTGTAACAACATAAAGGGGGCTTACGACAACGTCCTCCATGATGCTATTCTTGGTGGACTTGACGACGTGGGAGTTGGTGGCCGGCTGTACTTGTGGATTGTGAGCTATCTCAGTGGCTGCTCTGTTTACATGACTACGCCTGAGAGAGATACTACCCGCTATCAGGTCGGTCGTGGGGTTCCACAGGGAGGACGTACGGTATTACGACTCCGTGAAGAGTAATCGGGTAGCGGCTGACACAGTTTCCCGTAAATGCGATCGCTGCACAATTTTCTGCCGCTAAAAGTAAACCTTGACGCCGTAAGTACATCGATGTCGATGACACAGCTCGTTGCAATCTCGCACGTAGTTGTGGGCGCGTCGAACCAGAAGCCCAGATGTAGATGTCGTCAGCATATGCACTGATGTGAATGTTAGTTGGCAGTTCACTCACCAGGCCAATTAGCGCAACGTTAAATATAGTTGGGCTGAGGACTATACAGGCAAAGATTCTTGGGAGTAATTATTGACCACCGACTATCTTGGTCGAAACATATTACTATGGTGAAGAAAAGGCTAATTATTTTTTTTCATGTACTTCGTTTCGTAGCTGGCATCAAATGGGGTCCAATTGAGCGCTCCTTAATACGACTTTACGAAACTCTGTTGGCTACATCCGGTACAGTCTCCCAGTACTTTCTAGATGATTTCCTGCTTGCGGACTTTAGAGAGCGTGTAAGCGCAGTCACTGAAACTATGCCTTGGACTGGCCAGGCCGGTGTACATCTAACAAAGGCACAATTGAAGAGGCACATGCTCGCCTCATATCCATATCACACGAACCACTTCGTGTATATTTACGAGCACTTACAAGACACCATTTTCACCCACTCAGCAAGATTCTGGACGAGCGGCGCGGACTGCAGTTTTACAAGTGTACTCCGCTGCCATCAGCCGCAAGAACCGACAGAATATGCCCTCCCATATCGTCCTGACCAACCACCATGGCCAGTCCATGGGGTTCAAGCCATTCCGCTCCAATATTTTTTTTTCGTGGATGCCGGTCGCGCACGCCAGGAAAACATTGTTGCTACGGCAACTAGAGTGGACCAAAACATGGTTGACGATAATGTTGTAGTTCGTGGTGGGCCGGCTGAAAGAGTGGTTGCGCACTGAAACCGCACTAAAATATTGGGAAGCTATTTTACGAGGAGACTCCTTTTTTGTGGGTTCATTTGTTGAGTTGCAAGCTATGGAGATGCTACTGAGCCGCTCCTCCAAAAGCGAAGATGTAGTTGCGGTTTTCAGCGTGTAAGATAAAACAAAACTCAGCAAGTACAGTCGTGAATAAAAGTGGTATACAATACTCAGCCGGTGGCGCAGCTCGGGAAAACTGCATCGCGACTTCATCAACCAACAGCTATATAACATCGAGACAACAGTGGCGGTGCCCCCTTTTATCCACATTCACGTGTCACTGTCGTTGTCCATGTCGCTGTCACTAGATGGCATTTTTATGCAGTTTTCCCGAGCTCCGTCAGTGGCTGAGTGTTGTATACCATTTTTACTCACGACTGTACATAGAGGCAAACAAGAGTAACGAATACCGTCATAAAATGTTTCCAATGCATTTGCTTAAATGGCACACGTAGACGTATGTCATTCATGCATCATCTGTCATATGAGGGAGCGTCGTTACATAAAATACTAATGTATAACTCCACCAAGCTATATACCTATATACAGGCGCGCGTTCAGAGCGCTCTAAGGGGAGTGCCAAAGGGTGCCATGAAACAAAATAATATGCGTATTATGGTGCTTGGTTGCGGCGTAATGATGAAAAGGGCCGCTATAGCCCCAGGATTTATTAAGCACTTTCACTCATTCCGCGAAAAAACGTGAAGCCTTAATTTGGTTTCCGCTAATTTACTGTGTGAACTCATTAGGCAGCCTCAGGTTTCAATTGTGTTCCTACCACGCACATCACTGAATGTCAGTTCAGCGGCTTACCGAAAATTCTCCGACAGCCTGGAACTTCTTAACGAAAGTCTCGAGGAGAGACCAGGGCGGATAGACGAAGAGGCTACAATACTGGCCCTTGTGTACCAGCTCTCCCTCTGTGTTGTACACCCTGGTCTTGAGGCACTGCTCGTAGCCGCCCAGGTTGATGAGACTCCCCTCTAAGATGTTGTTTGGGATCAATCCGTTGGCGAGGATCACTGTAACAAGGGACACATACAGCACAACGTGTGGAGGAAAACGTCGGCTCATTGGACTTAATTGCGCGCACGTTGCGAGCGTGCACAGCACGATTTGCTCCCGTCTTTACTACATACAATTAAAAAAAAATAAAAGCGCATGGCTTACTACACCGAATAAATCGCGCATCGTGTAGACACCATGCGGCGCTTTATTGTTTTTTTTTTTTCGTTTCACCCGCCTTCACTGTGCATTTCTAGATGCGTAATATATTAGAAGAAAAGGCTGCCAGTCAGTGATATTCCAAACATGCGTTTGTAATCTACTTCCTTAGCGACCTTTGCTTTTATCGTCATGCCGATAATCAATTAAGCCCTCTCCATCACTTCTGCCTAGAGAATAATTTGCTTAGTTGGCTCTTCACGTGTTGGCTCCTTTTTTATTTTCTTGCAAGCAACATTCTCTAGAAGATCTGGTTAATTACTGTTGGAAACACTGCACTCAACGCACGTTCACCGGTAAAAGTATTTAGCGGTACGTCATAGCTCTCTCATATGAGTCCCTTTAAGGTCCTCCTCAATGCATGCTGAAAAAAACATCAGTATGTAGGTGTTTTACAGGGCCAAGAAAAGAAAATGCACCTGGATGCTTTTGTAGTGCAAGCAGGAAAAAGATAGCGAATGCCGAAACAATTTCTTAGCTATAATAAAATAGCGAATAACATTTCAGTAAGCATTACTGTGAATCATACAGGCACACCTCCACTCCATGGTTTCTTGGGACAAAAAAAAAAAAGTTCCATAGATTTAATTCATTTTTGTTTTGAACGCATGGGATGGCAGGGCTGCCCAAATACCTAAAGCATGTTTGCATTGATTGGGATGGTTAGTGAGCCTTAATAACAGGCGACTTTTCTCTGCTGATGGCTAAGTGGCGAAAGAAGATCCAAATGGTCGTGTGGAAGAAAACACTAAGTACCGCCTTTATAAAAAAATATAGAAAAGCAAATGACTCTAGCCTGTAAATAAAACTAAACTCCTTGAATTCATGTAACAAAAAAGTCTAAACCACAAAGCGTATTAGTGAAACGCGCGCAGCGTTTTACGAATACGCTTCATATTCGTGAAACAAACAAACAAACAAAAAAAGGTTCGAAGTGTGCGAAGCAACACGTTGTCATGCGCAGTGCGCGAGCGTGCATATCCAGAAAATTCTACCGAAATTCTAAAACTGATGAAGCCGATCTATGATACGACTGGACGGAATGCGCAGAAAAAGGGTTTTGTCAATAGTTCTAATGTGTTTTTCCAGGAAACGAAGCGAAACTGTTTCATACTTAGAATGTCAGAGCAAGTGTAGTCCCAGATATACAAAGCAAAAGAAAGAACACTCACTCCTTAATACCCATGGCTCTCTCGTCTTTGTCGCCTTGAGCACCTTGAACAGGCTTCCGGCACATTCGGTGCTGAGCTCGGGGCTTGTGGCCAGCTCCGAAGCAATAGGTATCAGTTTCTTCATGAGCATGCCACTTATATCCGTCAGCTCCGTTTCGAGGCTCTTGGTTGCCGTCTCTTCCCCGCGAACGAAATGAATATTGTTCCACGTCTGGTCTACAAGGAGCACGGTGACGACTAGTAACACTGTAGGATTCATTCTTCCAGTTCGACTCACTGCTGCTGACGCGGATTACAATATTGAAATGTTAACAACAATAAAGTAAAATTCTCTACAGAGCTCAAATTATTGACCGATACCCCTCAGAAGAGCTTGAAGCTCTCAATCATAATGCCATAAGACGAAGTTAATGCCAGCAAGAGCACGAAGTACAGGTACGCAACTGAGTCCGAGAGTTCAATACGCACGCCGCAGATACCACTACCGCTGACGAAGTGACTTTATAAAATAGGTAGCCGTACACTGCCCTACGCTGGAGGCTCTTGAGAGCTACAGTTGTGACCCGTGTCGTCCGACGCCGCCACCATACAGCTAATGCGTTGCGGTGCTCTCCACGTTTGCCTCTGGTCGCACGCAAGAGAACTTCTCTCTTGGGGCCCTCACACTGAGAAAGTGCTTGGCGGATGTGTTCCGAAAATGTGGAAGCAACATCGCAAGGGTGCCTCGAAGTACACCATTCTCTTCGGCAAAGGGTCTTATGAATCCTATAACGACAGAAAACATTGGTCGTCCATTGGACAGACGCTATTTCCTCAATCTGTAATACTGGACATCGAGACGGGCTCGCTAACGTCCGCAATGGAGAGAGTGAAGCAAAAGAAGAGAAAAAAGTGTATCGGACAGCACCACGCCAATAGAGAGTGGTCTTTTGATCATCACAAAGGCGCCCTTGAAGGGCAAGATTATGGCCGATTTGGCACACCGCCTAAATGAATGAGAGGGTGTAGACGGGCAGGGAGGATGACGCGGTGTCCGCCGGCACTTTGTGGCGTGGCGGCACGCATCGCCGGCTGACCGCCTCGATCCGTAATGCGTTTTCGCAACTAATGCCGTGTCGTGTGGTCTACCTTGAGCGCCCTTGGGCAGAATTTTTATTTTTCCTTGTTTTTTTCTTTCGTTTGGCGGGAAACCTCATTTATTGGAAAGAAAAATGAGAGATTTCTTTTAATGATGCTCACGTTCACGGCTAGTCTTCCGGTGTCATTGAGGAGACTGTACACATAAAATTAAATAAAACGATGTCATGGATAATAACTGTGATCGCGCTAATGCTTGGACGAACGATTTGACCTTATACAGCTTAGTTCGTCTGTTTGTTTAATTTTACGCCGGCTTTGTAGGGAAGCGGCATTGTTCGGTTAGTGTTTAAAATGACCACTAAGCAAAACAGTTTTCCTCCCTAACACACCACATACTGACAAAAATAACTTCACAAGTAAGTGTGGATCAATGCTATCATTCACATGCAACCCTATTTTGCAGCGCTTGAAGAATAGTTCCCGAATCAAGCGATGCATTTTGCCACATGGCAGGAACGGTGGAAAAATCTTCGGGAAAGCGGTTTTGTTCCATTCGGCTGCCCTTGCTCGCCTAGCCATCCCTTGGTTTTTAGAATGATTCATGTTTAACCTTTAAAAGGGAACCTTACAGGGTATATGTATAAATGCGTACGAAACGAATAAACGGCGCTTTTTTTGTATGTGTGTGGGGGAAGATTTATGTACGTCCATAAGGCTAAATTTGGATCGAGGTTCTGCTGTGGGCGGATTCCCTGTCCCCTTACCGTCCACCCATTTTTTTTTTTATGCGAAAACATTATTTTTCTCAATACGAGAAAAGCAGATGGCGTTCATTAATTCGTGCTCACAAGAAGGTCATTCAAAAGACCGTATGGCGCACAGCAGCCATTAGAACATCCGTGATGCATCACTGAAGGCCACCACCCCTTCAGACCATCCAATACCTGTCGCTATTATATATATATATATATATATATATATATATATA
>JAJIZL010035712.1:35265-51155 GCA_023969395.1 Amblyomma maculatum | reverse complement strand
CGTCTTGCGCACAAAAGGCATTTTTTTTTCTTTTGCAATTAATTAATTGGTTAATTAAGTTAATTTTTCAACATTATCTAAACACTAGCCTTCTTGAATAAAGAGTCATCATTTCTGACCACGTAGATGCGACAGAACATGGTGCATGAATGACGCTTTATTCAAGAAGGTGAATGGTTGCATGGATAAAACAGGATATAACACAAAGGTGGTGGTTCCCGCCGGTTAAGCGAGTGCGCATAATTGTCCACTACATCACATCTCCCATATCTATTTCTAGTAAAACATGTAATATTTTAGAACGCTGGCGCCGGGATATTCAAGGTAGCTGACGCTTGTGTTGGCTTTGCGGAGCTAGGTAGATTTGGAAGGCTCGGAGGTGTCAACTCGCACAGGAGGCAGTGGTGCGGGCGCCTCGTGGTCTTGGGACAAATTAAAGGGAGCCGACCTGATGTGCTCTCTCTTATGGTGATAGTGTTCACATTCTTGCGTTTAGACGATGTACGCACGGGACAGCGCACAAAGCTCTTGAAGGCACGCTGTACATTGTCGCGTGTCCAGCAAGTGCGGACGTCTTGAAGAGGCTGTGTACTTGTGCTATAGAATTGGCGTTGTTTACACCTGATGCCTCGTAGCCGTCATTGCACTATTTTGATTGGAACCGTTTGCTGCTCTAGATGGCTGGTTGGCACCGGAAGCAGCGTTCTTGTCTGTCGGCCCATGAGCCTCTGCACAGGGTCTTCAGGGAAGAGTCACGAAGTGAGTTCTGCCGCGCAAGCAATGTGACACAAGATTCAGTTGTGCCAAAAGGAACCGTCTTAAGAGCTTCTTGCCCTGCTTGTTGCGCCATTCTATTCGAGCGACCTGTTTTCCGATTCCACAGTGACTTTTGACTGCCAATAAGACAGTCTTGGAACCTCTCACAGCCGTGGACAATGAAGCATCTCTTTCTTTATCTGAGCGTATATCTTCTGCCTCTTCTTCACCGAGCGGGATGAGTAAACTAACGGATGCCAATACTCCATTATCACAGCGCCAATTCAATTATCCAATTAATTATGCATTGAAATCGCCAACTAAGGTATGGTTTAATCAGGCTGAGGGCATGCCCGCGTACGCCTCGGTGCTCTGAGTTAGTGAAAATATATTGTGATTTCAGCAATGCAAGACTTTGCTGCAACAACAAAAAACGAGGTTGTTACAAGGTGCGTTAGAATTTTTTTTATTCTGTATTCTTTTTAGCAAGCAGTGCGTGATCCGGGACTTGTTTTGCATAAAGCCATATTAACAGTGAGTTATCAAGGAATGTTCAAGGAGGAAGCTGCGAAGACGGATCCGAATTAACCCTAGCTAGCTGCATGTCAGCAGGAAATTGAGGTTTCAGTATGGTGGGCATCAAGAGTGCAGACAACATTTAATTTTCTGCATACTGTAGAAGCTTAAGTTCCATTCATTGATCTAAAGAAGAGGGACGTTATTAAATTATCGCTTATAAAACTATGGATGTCAGCAATAAATTGGCTATGACCTATTTCGAGGAAAAATTTATCAAATGAGTTCGTGAGATACGAACCTGACGTTTCTTTACCATCGATTGTAAGACTTGTTATAAGGAAGTTCAAGAGCCACCATTTTTCTTTGGCTTTTCTAGGAAACTGCTTATTGAATAAGCTGTTATAGTAAGCGGAACTAGCTACCGAAATGTCGTTATATAAACGCTTGCGAACGATTTATACCTCGCCAGTACGTGTGCATCTCTATCCTAAATTCACTTTGGAAACATATCTTGTGTTTCTTTTTCCCAAGTCATATAAAGCGACGGTTCATCCAGGGTTTACGAGTGTTTTTACGCGATGTTAAGTTAAACATGACGAAGAAGTCATTGTATAACAAAAGAAAAAGTTCAGGAAATTTGTGACAAGCGCCTTCAGCCGTGTATTTTCTGCATACATGATCTTATTACACTAAAAGAATGCGGTTCCTATTTGTTTCAGCCTCTCTTGAGAAAAAGGTTGCCTTCGAGGCTTTATATTTGCCTTTGTACGGATGCACTTGCCTAGACGCAAGAAAACGGGTAAATGATCGCTAATGTCTACTGCGATACGGCTCGAGAAGAGTGCATTTTCACTATTTATAACTATGAGGTCTTAACGCCGAAGTGCAGGTACCAGCTGAGTGTAGGTTAGTTGATAGCGTTATGAAGATCAATGGCCTTGAGGAGGGTCGAAATCTGTTGTTATCTTGGACTTACTTACATCGATTTTGAAATCTCCTGGTTAACAATAAAAAATTTCCCAGTTGAAAAAGAATATCTCGCGCTCAAGGAGGTAAAAAAAAAAAATAACATGGCTAAGTTTCCTTGGAGTTGGGGGCGGGGGTGGTAAAGAACATAACAAGTTTGGCAGGGCGAATTCACGGTGAGCATTTCGATATTACCATTCCAAAAGCAGCGATCAGATACAGTTCACAGGCATATTTGTTTTTGCCCAGTAGGGCAACGCCTTCCCCCCATTTTTGTAGTACGGTCGACTAAAATAGACTCAGGACATCGCAGAAGATCGGTATTGTCGTGATCCGATGCTTCGCTTAAACAGATGACATCAAACGAGTTCTTCGAGCCTGACAAGAAATGAGTCCATTTATCTGTCTTATTCACGGCTGATTACATGTTAATATATATTAACAGGAATTTCTAATTTTCATTTAGGTCAGCATATTAATTAAACTGTGAAGTTGTGAAAGAGGTGTAGTACTCGATCTATTTTCTAGAGGCGAGAAAAGAAGAAAGCTCTGCGTGACGAGTAATGACTTTGCATTACTTCATTCTTAGCAAATTGGCTTGCCAGCTAATCCGGATGGTGTCGGAAGACTCTATTTTGCATGCGATTATGCGGCTGGTTTTTGGGCACACATACTTCCACGATGCTTCCCTTGTTCTTGCAACTGCGGCACAAAGGCGTTTGTTGTCAGCTGTCAAACGCTCATGAGGCAAATCCTTTGATCAGGCCCTTTGAAACCAATGCCAGTAGTCGACAGGGTTGCCTTCCCTGCTCCCCCAAAAGGTTTTGTTTCGCTCGGGTCGTGAATCTGACTAGATTAATATCATTACTATTATTGGTTTTGACGCTATGAGCGCTGTCAATGGCAGCTAAATCGAGAGGATAGCGAGAGGTTTGTGTAATTAGCGAGGCCATCTCAGGAGCTATGTCTTTAGCAGTGAGTGGCAAACCATTTCTTTTTCTACATAGTTGAACCGGCTGTATTGTTCTAGCTCAGTAATTTTTCTTTAAGCTTCAATTACCCGTTCAGTTAGGTTCTTGTTTCCCTTTTTTAAGGTAGCCCACTTCTCATCTGCCCTTTTAACCTCGGCAATCAGAGTTTGCAGTTTTGCAAGAGCTTTTTTGATGTCATCAGCTGCGTCAGAGCCCAAATGGTATGATCCGGTTCATTGTGCGTATTTCGACGCGCATTTCATAATTCAAATCTTCTATGACATTAGCAGTAGTATTGAATATGGGAAGCAAATGACCTATAACTGGCACCCAGTCGGCAGGGGAAAAAATGAAAAATTTTGTCGTGCAGCGGTAAACACCGAGATAATGCAGGTGCACTTACCTATTAAGCACAAACAAATAGCATAGGGCGCAGTTAGTTGCCTGTACAATATACTACCGTAGACTGGATGGCGGATCCAATAAGGGGATGGTTACCTAGCCTGGGTAGCACGTGACGTCACAAGGGCGCTTTCGGCTGTCTGCTATTGGAGGTACAATGCGCTTTCGCACGTGTCTTCGGTAGTAGTTTCCTGGTGTGGTGTTAGCTGCCCTATGAATCACAAAGGAATAAGATGAAATGGCGGGTCCGATGAGGAGATGCTTATACAGTCTGGATATAGTATGAATTCACAAAGGCGCTTAAGACTGACCGCTCTCGTAGGCGCTGGTGATCGAATGCGCTTCCGCGCGTGCCTTGGATCGCTACTTCCCGGTGTGGCGTTAGCAGCCTTATGAAGCACCAAGCAATAACATGTGGCGCAGTTAGGTGCCTACACAACCTAATATCGCCGACTGAACCGCAAATACTAAGAAAGCGATTCTCATAAACTTTCCATTTTCTGGATCGGAATCAGAACTTTTACTACGCTGTGGTACTTAACGGCGGATAAACCACCGGGATTGAGAGAAATGAGTTTATCCATAGACGTAAGCGCCAAAATAAATGTACGGGTGCCCGCGATACCTTAATCAAATTCGACGTCACGGGAAGACACCGCAACAAATCGCTTAACACTGCCAGGACACAAGGAAAACCCGCGGAATCTTAACCCGGCCCCGCAGTGACTCAACACGCAACAAACACACGTCCTTCGCAAAGTTCAAACTAATACTTTCCAAGTCGCTAATGCTCTGCAACTTCAGGTGGAGTGCCCACTGGCCCAACTCTACTGTAGGGCAGATGCACAATGTATTTTCTTTTATAACTCTGTCAATTATCATTATATTTAGCCTATCGGCGCTGGCGGCAGTGCATAAACCGCGGGTTGTTTGAAAGCGAACATCTAGCATTTAATGCTAGATAGCCAAAACGTGTGGACCCACAGCGACGAGAGTATTTGCGTTTAGAAGCTTTAAATAATTATGGGGAACACTTAAGCTCCGCCTTTGAGGGTGTGACGCGATAGCATATGTGACCATTCGACATATAATGCTCCGCATTATTCAAACCATAGCAACGTGCCGGCGTGGCTATGAGTAGGATGTTTGACCTGGCATCCAAGAGCACAGGAAGGTTGATTCTTATTCCACCTTCCCACTATGCGAACTCACAGCTCTTCTCAAATTTCTGACATCGTGTGGTCTGGGTAAGCGGCACAAACAATCGAAAAATCGAAGACTAGAAGCATATTGGCTTGCGTTACTCAGAAGTGCTTGTTTATGGGCGGAGTCGATGGTGTGTCCTCGCTGCTGGTGGAATTGCAACCCAAGTTGGGATATTGAAGCATGCCCTCTGTGCTCTACATGTGATGTGTGTGGAGATTTCGAACATTTGGTAGCCTCCTGCCTATGCTATATTGCACGTCACAGGACACTGCGTAATAATTTAGGTGTAATTATCGACATAGCCCTGCGCCTTGAACACGTCCTCGGTCCTTTGTGCTATGGGTTTTGGGCTGTGCGAGCTATAAAGGCCTTAATAACTTTTCTCAAGGACACAGGGTTGATCGAGACCCTTTGAAACTCACTGTGTGCGATTATGTGTGTGTGAAAGGGTGTGTCACCAATTTTGTTTTATTCATTATTCCCTTCCCATTTTTGTCACCATCATCAGTACTAGCATGCTACACTTAGCTGGTGACAAACATCTCCTGCTATTATAATATATCAGTGTTTAGCCATGTCATAGGTGGTGAGCTATACCACGTGCCAGCACCATATCCATGATTTTTCCCTGACAGTTACGGCGAGACTGGATTTTCGGCGCAATGTCCCCTTTAAAGCTATCGCTTTAAAATTTCTGCCGTTATTCAGAGGGGCCAGCTTCAAATCTATAATACGTAATTGCAAACTAGATACCTAACTGTAATATTTAAAAAACGTTCATTATTAGAAATCCGGGGACCAGCTTACTAGTTAACGTTATTACCGTTGTCTGGTGTCCGCCAACACTGGCACACTAGGGATGGATGGATGAAATATAGGAGCGTCCTCTTTGAAACGGGGTGGTAGCAGTTGATATCATGCTCATTTTCCCCCCTATATCTTAATTATTATTTTAGATTGGTTAACTATGCCATCATTCCATTTATTGAATTTTTCTTTTTACATTACTAACATTATGTCACTTTTCTGCTTCTAAGCCACCAATCTTCCAATCGTTTTTGCTAGCTTCCACTGCAGGTTCATTCACCCGGCCACTGGTATCTCTAAACCCCAGAGCTTCAGGAAGAGTGACTGCGCCTGCATCGACTTCCGGATGGATACCATCACATTCGAGTATAATATGGTCAATTGTTTCACTGGAGTTACCACATACAGCACATGCGTCACCTTCATTGCTAAATTTCTTTTTGTAGCTGCGTGTTCTAAGCCACACTGATCTAGCTTCAAAAAGTAGGGCACTGCCTCTTGAGTTATCAGAGAAAGCTTCCTTTCTGATCTGCCTTTGCCACTTTCGGTACAGTTCCACAGTCTGTTTCTTTACCGTAGAATTTATCCAATTTTTACCTACGGTGTTTTTCACCTGTTGCTTAACGCTCTTTATTTCTTTGTCCTTGTGACCAGCATACTTGCTGGTTAGTTTCCTAGTCCGTTTCCTGCATTGCGAGTAAACGCTTTTCAGGTATAGGTATTTAAATACTTTAGCTGCCCATCTGTTACTGTCCAATTTCCTCAAGCGTTCCTCATATAATATATTACTCTGAGGTTCCCGTACTTCAAAAGATGCCCAGCCCATATCTCCCTGTACCGCCCCATTTGTGGTTTTGCCGTGGTCCTCCTGTAGTAATCGTCCGACGGCTCTCTGATATATTTCTAATGTCGACTGTACCTCTTAATTTAGGGACAAAACCGCATTTCTGAAGGTCAGCCCGGGCACCATAATTCGTTTCCAAATACCCTTCAAAACCTCATACCTGCTGTATCCCCACAATACCCTATGCTTCATTATCCCGGCATTTCTTCGCCCGTTTGGCTTAAGTGATTGCTTATGCTTTTCATTGTATGCCAATCCTTCGTTTAGGTTATGGATGGATGGAATATAGGAGCGTCCCCTTTGAAACGGGGTGGTAGCAGTAGCTATCATGCTCATTTTTCTCCATATATCTTAATTATTGATTTAGAATGGTTAACTAAACCATCATTCTATTTATTAAATTTTGCTCCTACATTACTAACATTATGTCACTTCTCTGCTTTTAAGCCACCAATCTTCCAGCCGTTTTTTGCTAGTTTCCACAGCCGGTTTATTCACCCGGCCACTGTTATCTCTAAACCCCAGAGGTTCAGGAACAGTGATTGCGCCTGCATCAACTTCCGGATGGATACCATTGCATTCGAGTATAATATGGTCAATTGTTTCACTGGAGTTTCCACATACAGCACATGCGTCATCTCCATCGTTAAACTTCTTTTTGTAGCTGCGTGTTCTAAGGCACCCTGATCTAGCTTCAAAAAGTAGGGCACTGCCTCTTGAGTTATCAAAGAAATCTTCCTTCCTGATCTGCATTTTCCACTTTCGGTATAATTCCACACTCTGTTTTTTTTCCATCGAATTTGTCCAATTTTTACCTTTTGTGTTTTTCACCTGTTGCTTAATGCTCTTTATTTTTCCGTCCTTGTTACTAGCATACTTATAGTTAGTTTCCTAGTTCTTTTCCTCCATTGTGAGTCAACGCTTTTTAGGTACAGGTATTTATATACCTTAGCTGCCCATCTGTTACTGTCCAATTTCCTCAAGCGTTCCTCATATAATATTTTACTCTGAGCTTCCCGTACTTCGAAAGATGCCCAGCCCATATCTCCCTGTACCGCCTCATTTGTAGTTTTGCCGTGGGCACCTAGTGCTAATCGCCCAACGGATCTCTGATTTGTTTCTAATGTCGACTGTACCTCTGATTTTAGGCACAAAACCGCATTTCCGAAAGTAAGTCCGGGCATCATAATTCCTTTCCAAATACCCCTCAATACCTCATACCTATTGTATCCCCACAATGCCTTATGCTTCATTATCCCGGCATTCCTTCGCCCTTTGGCCTTAAGTGATTGCTCATGCTTTCCAATGTATGCCAATCCTTCGTTTACCCATACCCCCAAATATTTATATTCTGCTACTCTAGGTATTTTATGGCCTTGAATTTTAAGACCCTGATCAGTTGAGCCGTTGAAAATCATCAGAACCGACTTAACGGCGCTGAAACTGAAGCCTAGAGCGTCCCCTTCGTCTCCGCAGTACTTAACTAGAGTTTGCAATTCTTCCAGACTCTCAGCTAGCAGCACAATATCGTCTGCATACATCAAACCGGGGAGGCGCTGCTCTATCGCCTTTCCACCTAATCTGTATGACAGGTTAAAACCTAGGTTACTGTCTTGTATCCTCCGTTCCAGGTTTATCATATAAAGCATGAACAGCACCGGTGACAGAGGACAGCCTTGTCTTAATTCTTTGCATACTTTGACATCCTCCGTACTTCTTATCCCTTCCCACGTAATTTCTACTTTGTTATCCCGGTATATTTCCTGTAGGAACTCTATTATCTCATAACCGCTACCTTCTTCTTTTAATATGTTCCACAGGAGTTCCCTGCTTACGTTGTCGTACGCCCCGTTTATGTCCAGGAAGGCCAAATACAAAGGTCTATTTTCCACTCTAGATATTTCGATGCATTGGGTAAGCACGAACAGGCAATCATCTAAGCGAATATACCATTTCTAAAGCCGTTCTGAAGTTCTCCGAGTATCTTGTTACTTTCAACCCATGCTTGCACCTTTAATTTCACCGCCTGCATGGCTAACCTGTACATTACAGATGTTATGGTAATCGGCCTGTAGGATTTTATGTGCATCCTTTCTCCTTTCCCTTTATAAATCAAATTCATTTTACTCTGCCGCCAGCTGTCCGGAATTTGCTTATTCGCTATGACTGTTTCCAAACCTTTTAACAACGTTTCCTTACTTTTTGGACCGAGTTCATTAATCAGCTTGATCGGAATTCCATCTATTCCTGTAGATGTGTTTTTAGGAATATTTTTTTCTGCCTTTTTCCAGTTTAGATTGGTCAGTTCTAAGGTGCTTTGTATTCTGCTACCTTGTGTTGCTTCCTGATTTGCGGAGATTACCCTATCGTCGTTCTTAAATGACTCGGCTATAACTGATGTAATGTAGTTCACTGCGTTGTCTCCCTTTAAACAATTTCCCTCGTTATCTTGAATCCGATCTTGCTTTCTTTGATTCTTCTTCCCTAGCCAGCTTATATGGTTCCAGAATTTTCTTGCTCCGCCTCTAGAGGCATCGTGTATATCAGCCATCCAGCGATCGGTGGACTGTCTTATTTTACTTTGGACGAGGGCCTGCACTTGAAGTTTCTTTTGTCGATATGATTCCCATTTTTGGTCGATTTCCTCCTGAGAAGCCTGTGCTTTCTTTGCCATTCGGTGTTCCCTTGAAGCAGCCCGTCGTTGTTCAATAGCTTCCCTGATTTCCTTATTCCACCAGCTCCGTGGCTTCCTCTTTCCATTCCAGCGGTTTGCTACTTTAACCTCCTGAATTTTACTCCTTATGAGTAGTTCTACCTGTTCATAATCCCAGTCTTCCATGGGGCTTTTCTCTATTGCTTCCTCTATGTCTGCTGCTATCTGCGCTATTTGATCGTCGTTTAATTTTGCGTTTACGTTTTGTCTAAGTTCCATTTCTCTTTTCATCAAGGGCCCCATCTGCAGACTAATACGTTTATGATCACTTCCCAGACTACACTCCCATTCTTCGTCTATTTCCATTTTTGTGACCTTGCTTTAAATTTCCTGCGACATTAGACAATAGTCAATGGTCGTCTGCCTGTTGCGGAATTCCCACGTGATTTGGCCTTCACATTTTGTTTCTCTATTTACTATAACTAGATCGTGTCGCTCGCAGAAATCTAGCATTAGCTTCCCGTTACAATCCGTGTATCCATCCAGATCGTCGATGTGGCCGTTCATGTCCCCCAGCAGAATAATATTGGCCCCGTTTCCAAACTGGCTTATATCGTCACTGAGACATTCAACAAGATCCCTGTTTTCTTGCCTGCATTGATGTCCTGGTCCTAAATAAACTACCCCTAGCCATGTCCTTATGCCGGCAATGGTTCCTGAAACCCAGATATGTTCTTTACAAGATGATTTAATTCTTTGCCAATTTGTTCCCTGGTGTATCAACATGAGGGGATGCTCAAAAAGGCCTGCCACCTAGGAGGAGAAACGCGAACTACTACACACTATTTTGTCAGGGGCTTTGAAAATTCATCTCGGTGGCGGTTCCATGCTGTTTAGTGAACTGGTCGCAGCTCTTCCTCCCGCTAACAATGCTGTGTGCTCTTGCGTACGTAGCGTGGATACAACGACGAGTAGGGGAACGAGGTAGAAGGGCGTTTTTACCAGCGATTTCACGCGACACGCTAAAAAAGAAATGCGATCGATAGGAAGAAAACCACAGACCGTCCGCACAACGCTGCTTGCCAGTTGTTCCACATAGTGTCAACCTCAATTTCTGCTGCTGCTGCCGTGCGTCATCGTGTCATATATATGCTTTTCCTTCGTATTTTGCGTCTACCCCTTTTATGTTTGACTCAAGCTGCCTTTCACGCGCGGCATTGCATGTGTGCGTGCATGCGTTTGCATGGCACGGCTGGTTGCACATAACAAGGACCATAAAGTAGCTTGTTTCAGCGTACTTCATGCAGTCGCTGCTGATGTAACAATACTATGGCGGACTAATCAACGAAAGACGACCCAGCGCCTGCGTCGCGCTTCGCCTTGTCTGCGCGCTGATCATATGTCATAGCAAGTAATCCTGTGAGTTAAACTTCCGATTCAAGGAGCAGTCAGTAGCATTTTATTTATAATTGAATTGCGTTCGTATATATTATCATCATCATCATCATCATTTATTATGCCCTTAAGGGCCCTGGGTTGGATATTACACAAGGTCGGGAGGGGGAGGGGGGGAAGGTAACGCATATATATAACAATTGTTGATGGCCTAAACACAGGTCCAAAAAGTCAAAAGGCTGAAACAAACAATTCAAATAAAGGAGGCGCTGCAATAAAAGGAAGTGGAAGCAATCGGTTATGATGCGAAATGCCATGTCAGGTGTACTGTGAGTCTAGTAGGGTCACGTTTAGTTAAAATATGATCGGTAAGCTGGTTCCATTCTTGAATTGCGGCTGGTAGAAAAGATATGATAGATCGTTAGTAGATCCATGTAAGCACTGGATGCTCATGGAATTAGACAGACAACATGATGTACGCAATGGTGAAACTAATAAAGAATCACGGAGATGGCGAAAGTTATGGTACAGTTTATGAAACAGGCATAGGCTAGAAACGTTGTGTCTTAGGTCTAGTGGCTGACACCAATAGATTTCTTAATACTGCTGACGCTGACGCGAAAGTCATAATTTGAAGATATAAAACGCGCAGCGGGATTCAGGACTAATTAAGTATACCTCTGTAGCAGAGCTGAGTCACTCTGACGTCACGCTGACAGCAACCTAGCATCGTGACCTATTATGTCACCCTCTTGACTCTTTATAAACCCGTTTCCTATCGGCAATAAACGTTGTATCTTCACCGACTGCCGGCCTGCCTACACGATGGCAGCAGTCCTTAGTCGGTATGTCGACGCCAGCGTCTCTTCTTCCGCCAGCGAAGCCCTTGGGCACATCAGGCAACGCTTGGCTAGGATGGAAAACATGGAAGAGTGGGTTTACGTTGTTTTCTACCGCTACTTAGCTGAGCAAACACAGCAAAGAGGTGCAGGCAGCCACTCTGCTAGATCGATTGACGAAGAAGCTAGAAAGGCGTACAGCACGTTCAAGTTTGAAGCAGGAGAAGACAAAAACGACGTCCATGTCCTGCTAACAAAGTTTGAGGATTTCTATAAGCCTGAAACCAACCTCACATTTCACGAATTCCGCTTCGGATTAAGAAACCAAAAGGAAGGCGGAAGCTTCAGTGAATGGCTTACAGAACTACGAATATTGGCAAAAAACTGCGAATACGGAGAGCTAAAAGACCGTATGCTGAGCAGCCGCATTATTTTGGGCATTCAGGTCAGGAACTTGCAGCAGAAGTTGATCGCAGAGAACCCTTCCTATCTGAAGACTCGAAATATGCCGCGCCCAAGAACAAGGGAAAGAACAGTTTCGCGAGCAAAGCGAATTAAGCGGCGGGAATCACCCATGAAACCAGAGTTCATGTAGCAGCTGCTAAAAAATGACGTCTGCAATAGATGCGGTTATCAGACGCACCGTAGCAGAAAATGCCCTGCCAACGGTAAAACTTCCAAGAAATGCGGGAGGCGGAACCACTTCGCACAAGTATGCAAGTCGTTACCGCATTTACGAGGCGCAATTCAGGAAAGGAAATATTTGCGGGAGCTGCAGGTAGAAGATGAGGATTATTTCTTGGAAACTTTGACAGTACACACACTAACGGCAGACAACTGGAATGCGACTGTGGACATTGAAGGCACACCAGTGGAATGCAAATTAGACACGGGGACAAACTTCTGCGTTATTTCCAGAAAGGACATTACAAAACTGCGAGATAAGCCAGAACAGACCTGCCTGGTCACGCTTGCGGCATTTTTTTTGACACAAAACCACTTCTTGTGGGAAAGTACGGCTGTTACTTTCTGCAAACGACAAAGCTCACGAAGAAACCTTTTTCATTGTGAAGCAGGACGTGCCGGTAACACTCAGTAGTACAGCCGCCCAAAGTTTCGGGTTAATCAGCCGCTTGCAGAGCATTCAGCATGACCAACTCTACCCCAGCACAGCCTTTTGCAGAAGTCTTCAAAGGGCTCGGCCAGCTAAAAGAGTTCGAGTACAACACGAAGCTGAAGCCTGGTGCCGCGGGTGTCGTCGTGCCAGCTAGAAGAGTTCCGGTTGCCCTTCAAGACAAGGTGAAGGCGGAAAGACAGCGCATGGAAGAGCACGGCGTCATAACAAAGGTAACCGAGCCTACTGCCTGGTCTAGTCCATGATCACAGCGGGGAAAAACGACAATGTAAGCATTTGTCTCAATCCAACAGAGCTAAACAAGTCGCTTTTGTGAGAAAACTATCCTATGCCAACAATTGAGGACGTAGTTCCGCGACCTTTCGGGGTTGCGCTCTTTTCTACTTTAGATGCCGCATCAGGAGTTTGGGAGATTAAACTGGACGAGGAAAGTTCAAAACTCTGCACAATGAGTACGCCGTACTATCGCTACCGATTTCTTCGCATGACGTTCGGAATCGTCTCTGCTCCAGAGATTTTCCAAGCAGCAACGCACTGTTTGTTAGGATTACCATGCGTGGCGGTAGTTATGCACGACATATTACTTTGGGCTACCATGGCTTTGGGAGCATGGCTACCACTTGACACTCCTGTTGACACGCTGTCAAGAGAACGATCTTAGGCTCAACCTCAAGAAATGCGCGTTTTTGCAGCCTCAAGTTTGTTACTTGGGCCACATCTTCACCGCAGAAGACCTGCGGGTAGACCCACAACGAGTTCAAGATGTACTACAAATGCCAGCACCTAAGAACTGTAAGGAGCTACAAGTATTTCTTGGCATGATTAACTTCGTGCAGCAGTTCATTCCCAGCATGTCTAATGGGACCTCCCCGCTCCGAACATTGCTGGGCAAAGACATTGCGTGAGTGTGGACTGAAGAGCAGGAAAGGAGTTTTGAGAAGCTGGCAGTCTTTGGTGGAAGCACCTGGTCTATCGTACTTCAACCCGAGTAAATCCCTCATCCTCTCAGTCGATGCCAGCTAATTGGGAGTTGGCCTGTACTTATTCAGGAAGGCCACCCTGTCGATTTTTCATCTCGGTCGCTCACAGGCGCACAACAGCGTTTTGCGCAAATTGAAAAAGAGATGCTCGCTATTGTGCACGGTTGCACGAAATTCTACGATTACATTTACGGCCAGCCAGAAGTAACCGTTGAGACCGATCACCGCCCTTTGGTGCCGAAATTCAAGAAGCAGTTCCATCAGTGTCCTCTTCGATTGCAACGCATGAGACTAACCCTGAAGCGATATCTTATCAATGTTATCTGCAAAACGGGCAAAGAACTATTCTCTCAGATCCTTTGTCTCGGTTTCGCAGCAAAGAGTGCATGGCTAAAGAGACGGAGTAGTTTCAAGTGAATGTGCTAGATTTTGTTTCTGCTTCAAATGAACGTCTCAGAGACCTTCTTGCAGCAACCGAGGGTGATCCTGCTTTGCTACAGCTACGTAGATATGCGGAAACAAGCTGGCCGGACGACAAGCGGGAGGTTCCCGAAGCCGAAGATTCACACACAGAACGGCCTGTTATTCCGGAGTAATAAGGTAATCATACCACATTCGAAGATAGCAGACATTTTGTCTCTTCACGCCACACATTCGGGAGCAGATAAAATAAAAGAGCGGGCGAGAAGTGTCATGTTTTGGCCAAGCATGTGTGCAGAGCTCAATAAGTACTCCAAAGCTTGCAAAATCTTCCAAACGCATCAACCACGCAACGCGAAGATGCCACTTTTGAGCCACGAAGTACCTAGCTTACCATGGGAAGACGTGGGAATAGACTTGTTCTTTTGCGGTGGCCGGCAGTTTGCCATAATGTTGACTTCTATTCATTCTCGTTTGAAATACGTGAACTCCAACATGTGACAGAACTGCTCATATTATGGTGTGCGGAAATTTTCGCTGTTCATTTTCGCCCTTAAAGCTGTGCAGTGATAACAGCCAGTGCAGAAATGAAAGCATTTTTAACTACAGGTATTGCACACGTCACCTCGAGCCCGCAGCATCCGCGCTCTAAAGGAATGGCTGAGAGGGCAGTCAAAGAGGCTAAGAAGCTACTAAAAAGGGCTCGTGTAGGATTCCAAACTTCCAAATGGCTTTACTCGAGTGGTGTAATACCCTCAGAGATCCTGTGCTGAAGTCTCCTGTGCAGAGGCTTATGGGAAGGCAGACGAGAACTCTGCTCCCAGCACCGGCAGAACATTTGGTTCCAGAGACGGTGCCCATCAGAGCCGTGCACAACCGACTACAGGAAATTCGCCAGCGCCACAGAAGCTACTACAACCCTGGCTCCAGACACCTGGGAACCTTCTGTCGTCCTTAGACCAGCGGAGACACCGCGTTCCGAGATCCTGAAAACGGAAGATTGCCGGAAGATCAGGAGGACACGGAAGCATATAAGCAACGTAACCCCTCGGCCAGACGATCCTCGAGCGTCTGAAGTCCCAGACGTCGCACACGACCCCCCATAGCTATGGCGAAGCATATGAAAACGTCGCCAGCCCTGCCGCTACCCGCTGCCGGAGAGACTTGAACCACCGTGCGTTAAACTAATTGTTTAGGAAAGGAAAGATGTAGCAGAGCTGAGTCACTCCGACGTCACGCTGACAGCATCGTGAACTATTACGCCCCCGTCCTGTCTCTTTATAAACCCGTTTCCTATCGGCAATAAATGTTGTTCTTCACCGACTGCCGGCCTGCCTACAACCTCATGAGGGGACCTAATTGCGGATATGTATTCGGGCTTCGGGCGAATGAAAGTTTCGTACGCAAGTTTTCGAATGGATGGCAGGGATAGTGAAAGTGACCTTCGAATGAAGCCCAGAGCTTTCGAAGTGTTAGCAGCTCGCTTTGTGATATGCTTCCATGTTAGATTCTATGTTAGTTTATTGCTGATCAGGGCTCCGAGATGCCTGTAAGTTTCAACCTGTGATATGATAGTTGCCTTTAGTGAATATTTACAGGAAACGTTGAAATGTTCACATGAGACCTGCATGAATTTACACTTGGTTACGTTCAGTCCATCATCCAGTCTGAGCAACATGTTTTATTTTACGTAAGTCGTTCTGGAAGGGTTATTTAGTCATTTTGAGTAGAAATTCGACGTATAACACGCAGTGGTCGGCGAACAGACGAATGGACGATTCTATGCCAGAGGGGCGATCATTTATAAAGGTCAGAAACAGCAATGGCCCAAGCACGGATCCTTGCGGCACGGCACGCCCGTGATTACCTCGTGAGTGGCGGAATGATACCCTCCGATTGTGTATTGAAAGCGGCTCCTGAGGAAACAGTTAATCCAGGATAAAGTCAGTGGATCAATACAAAGTTTTGAAAGTTTAAACATCATTTTTTTTTTTTTT
>JAJIZL010035712.1:0-23981 GCA_023969395.1 Amblyomma maculatum | reverse complement strand
ATACATACATACATACATACATACATACATACATACATACATACATACATACATACATACATACATACATACATACATACATACATACATACATACATACATACATACATACATACATACATACATACATACATACATACATACATACATACATACATACATACATACATACATACATACATACATACATACATAAACGGTCCGAGCCGTACTCAGCGCATTCTGACAGTCATGCAACGTGATAATAGGCTCCTTTTCATAAAGGGAACGGTAGGTTAATAATATTTATGTTTTTTTTTTTTTACACAGGCGAAGATTTTAGTACAGTGCTGGTTGTTTCGTTTCTGAATAGTTACCGCGAATAGATTAGACGGGTTAGAGACGCGGTAAGTATACTGATTACGCCTTGAAAGGTAAACGCAGCACCCTGCAGTGTGCAGAATCAGTCACGTGGCACGCTATATAGCAGTGGATGCACGCATTACAGTGAGGGCACAGACATTACACGTGTGGAATATATTTACTCTTCTCCTTATCAGCGTACCTGTGAAGCTGTGCTGTTTCAGCCCTCTGCGCCAGGGGCTCTCTTGGCACATTACATAGAGCCTTTCAGTAAACTGAAAACAACACTAACCTTTGAAGAACATCAATAGCCTCGTTCCCTGCGTAATCCCTCGACGTTTAACATTTTTATTGGCCGAACGTCGTGATGCGCGTTTCGCGCGTATTTTCCGCGCTTGTTTCCTTACTCGCTGCTCTCCCGCAGCGTCAAACAACGCGCGCGTTGCATGTAAGCTGCAAAGCGATACGTAGCGTGATTCCTTCGGAGAGCTTCGGAGAGAGGAGCAATGACCGACAGTGGAAAGAGCGATCAGCGGTATCGGATGAGAGATACGGTTACTGTTAGACTATTTAAAGCAAAGCTTTTTTTCATGCACATATTCATAGGGTTGGCCTGCTAAAATAGCGGCTTACGCTGCTTCCCTGGCTTTCTACATTGGCAAGAATGTGATAAGGTTCGGACTAATTCCTCGCCCGCGCTCAGTGGCATAGTTTCGCGTGGCCTCAATATCCTCGCAATCCTGGCACCTCTTCTGAGAGTAGAGCTGCTTCTCCAAGGTCATTAATGCAGAAACATCAAAATATTCCACAGGTCCATCGGGGTGCACCCTGCGCCCGAGGTGCAATTTGTGTTTCCGCTATGAGAGTATCACGCGATTAAATCTGTCCGCCACTCCCCTGCTCCGTTTAAGATTAGACACTAGCATGGGCTGCCAGAAATGTGCTGCTGAAATTATTGCTGTGGTAATTTCACTAAGATCCTCAGTGATGCCGCTAAAGAAAACCAGAAGGCTTACGCGATTCAAGGGTACTGATGCGTGGCTGACCGACAGGTACCCAGCCAAAATTCCGACGACATAGGATACCACGTGGCAAAATGGCCTGACGTAGATGTACTCCAGATGGGACAGGCTGAGGCTGCACAAGAAAAGTAAGGTAGAGCATTCAGTATCAGTGAATAAAATGTCTTGCGGCTGTGTCCCTGCGAGAGAAGACTGCACGAGCGCTCTTCTACTCCTACTACATCTGCCAGCAGTAGTAGATAATGATAATAAGTAAATTAGTTGGTATGATAATAAGTAAATTAACAAATACTTGCTGATTGCCACGCCCAGAAGCAGTGACGAGAGAAAAATGCTAAACAAAACAATAAAATTCACTCAGCGATCACATCTCCTGAGACAATTCGGCTAAAGGAGATGAATTTTTAAAATATTCAAGTTTTTACCCTAATGAGGGCTTCAAGCCCAGGTGCTCCGGAGATTAGTTTGATTTGGGAGGCAACACTGTTTTAAGGTTACTGTTGTGAACATAATGGTAAGAATGGTCTAGTCTTTCGATGCATGTCAGAACCTAGCCTTCAAGGTTTGTCTTGCGCTCGCGCATAATAAAGGCTCTATTCTTTGAAGAGAAATAGCACAGACCTAAAATTCCGCTGAGTGGATGTCCGCAGTTATATTAAATGTTATGAAATTGTTACGATACGCAAGACAATTTAGTCCATGAACAAGTGGACGTTGAAAAATCACTTATCCAGAATTTCAGAGTATGTATTCCAGAGGGCAAAGGCTGGGAGGAAATGGAGGAGAGGGGGACGGCGGGGGCGAGGGTGGCTTCTGAAGGCAGTAAGGTGCTGGCTCCTGGCTTGGCGTTTGAAGCTTCTCTTTAACAGGCCTCATAATGCGTGCGGGGTTGGGCAAGTAGGAAGGGGGGGGGGGGGGGGGGGCTGCAGGCGGACAGTAGGGCTGCTTTTGCACACAGACTCCATAACAGGACAGCAGTACTTCGCCGTCATCGTTCTGGAAGCTAGCGAAGATGCTTCCATTGTTCAAATCCGGTAGCAATCAACGTTTACCGAATTACAGACCTATCTCATTAACACCGTATTCATGGAAAAGGCCGGAGCACATAATCCACAAACATATTATAGAATTTCTCGAATGTAATAACATGTCTCATTTTCAACATGAATTCAGGTTTCAGCATCGTAACTTAACTATTTGAACTTCCGCACGACCTTTCCTTTACCCTGGATATTGGAGCCCAGATGGATGTTATATTTGTTGTTGTTTTTTATAAGTTTTTGATACTGTACTACATTCTAATCTCCTATCTAAACTAAACGATATTTTAAAACATTCTCACTTGCTTAGTTGGATTGCTAATTTTCTTTGGCACCGCTCACAGTTCTTTTCTTATACTTCAACTAATTCCTGTGCTGTAGATATCTATCACCTGGCGTCCCTCAAGGTTCGGTGCTGGGCCCTTCATTATTCCTAATATACATTAATAACTTACCTAACCATACTGCGCCACGGATACGCCTATATACGTACGACTGTGTTTTATATCACGTAATTAATAAGCGCAAAGATCATTTGCATCTAAACTCCTCATTTGCTAGTTTTTGTACTTGGTGTAATACTCGTAAAATGAAAATAAATTTTTATAAAACTCCATTGATGTATTTTACTAACAGCACGCCCCCTTCACTCTTTGATTATGCTTTCAACGACTCACTATTCCCAGGACTTCCGAATGCAAGTATCTCGGTGTTATATTTACAAACATGTCCGGGTGAAACAATATTAATTTCATTTGTACTAAATCACTCAAATCGCTTGGGCATTTGAGAAGAATATTGCCTAATGCTCCAAAAGGGACTAAGCTACTAATGTACTCATCCTTAATTCGTCCGGCCCTTGAATATGCATTTCCAGTCTGGAATTCTCATAAACATTGTGAAATTGACATAATCGAGAGCAACTAAAAAGCAATCAGGCTCATATATCATCGGTACGATCGCCATTTCATACCTTCTTGTGCCGCGTCCACTTTGATTCAACCCCCCAGTCCGCGCGCCGTTACATGGATTCATTGAAGTTATTGCACTGCATCGTTCATTCAGTTTACCACGTAACACATAATGCGTTCCATACTCCCGATATACCCCGATCAACCGGGAGCCATTATAGTTTTTTTTCTTAAAGCCATACTTCACTCGTACTAATATTTTCAAATACAGCTCTTTCCCTCGGGCAACTGAGCATCGGAACAAAATTCCTGCCACAACGCGATCTCTACCATTGTGCAGATTTTTATCAGCCATCGATACCGCATGATTCTGATTTTGTGTGTGGGTTGTACTTATTGTGTATAGGTTCTTTGTCTTTTTTCATTTTTTTCAGTGTCTCTACTATGTGTGTAAACATGTTGATTATGTTTGTTTTGTAACTTGCCATTTTAGTATGCACTTTTCGTAACCTCACTCCTGCAATAGCCCAAGTAGAGGCTGCAGTATAAATAAATAAATAAAAAAAAATTGTTAAGAAGGAAAAATGGCCAAACACGCCGCATGCATGGTGCAGTTCATGTAGGAAGAACTGATTGATTGATTGATTTATAGGAAGGGGAAAGGCGTGGTAACTGTCTCACTTGTTTTCTGTGGACACCTCAACCGCACCGTAAGGTAAGAGGGGAAGGTGGGAGTAAAAGTGGAAAGAGAGAAAGAGGAGCCGTAGTGAAGGGCTACGGTGTAATTTTGACCACCTGGGGATCTTTAACGTGCACTGACATCGCACAGCACACGGACGCCTCCTCGTTTCGCCTCCATCGAAAAGCAGCCGCCGAGGTAGGGTGCGAACCCGGGTACTCCGCCACAGTAGTCGGGCGTCTTACCACTGCACCACCCCGGCGGGGCTCATGTAGGAAGAAATGTTCACTGAATCATAATAATAATGTACTAATGAATCAGATTGTACGGCCATTGCTATAAAATCTGTGACACATCCTGGCGAGTAAAAGAAAGACGTTCATGCCTACTTCGAAGTCATTGCGGACACTTAAACCTTAATGATCGCCATCCATCACGTGCCTTTTTCCGTATTGAAGTGAAACAGCTAGCATTTTTTTAAACATGTCAAATGAATTGCGATTTGAAGCAGAAAAACTTGGTGATGAGTAAATCCATGTTACTAAACATTTTAGTAATCGACCTGAATATTTTGGGCACTTATCGATATTATAATAGGCAATAGAGGATCAGATTATTAAGCGACATTTTGTGGTATGGCACAGTTGCGGGCATGTAGTAGGCGTGCAAATAACTGCTGCATTTGTATAATGTGGTAAATAATAACTTTGCATATAATTAAAGTTCACTTACCTATCAATAACCACTCCTGCGAGTTCCAGTTATTTAAAAAACTTTATCTCTACTTTCGGAAGCACGTGTTCGCAAAGTATTTAGTCGATCTAGAAAAATGTAGTAGAGCTAGTATAGTGTTGGTCGCTACCAGCTCTTGTTTTTTCGCCTCCTTCCTCCTTTCTCGCCGAGGTTAGATGGGCAGCAGAAATGAAAGCTAGAACATCGTACTACGCAGCGTGGAACCTCTGTCTCTCAGCCGCCAATTCAAGTGATCTTTAGCTAGAGGCCTGCCAGAAAACACGCGGAAATGGGGATAGCGCGTCCACTACCCCCTTATGTTAACTATACGGCCGACCGTTCCGACAGCTTGCCAGGAAAGATAGAGAATAAACTGTGTCAACTCTACGTCGAGTCTACGGCTTTCGATTTTTCCCCAAAAACGAAAATCAAGCAAACAAAGAACTCGGAGAACGCGTCTACACCGTCGGCGTAGCGACAGAGCTGCTTTTCGGTACAAATTGTGCTTATGGAGGAAAATGTGTCTCCCAACAACACACAGAAAAGAAAAATCAATCACGGAAAGGTCGACCACGGGTGTCAAAGGATTACGTCCAACCTCGGCGTCGCCATATGGTGGCTAGACCGCGACCTTCGTGATCACATTAGGAGGAAGCCAGATATCATTCCTGCCGATCTATAGTGTCGTGCACGTGTCGTACGCCTCTGATTAGCCAGTCTGCCGTCCGAGTGGCTATACTTAGAAGCTGCCCGTCGGGCAGGCCCGGCGATATTTCTTTGTTTCTTCTTTTAGTCATGCAAGAGGACACCAAACAAGTACCGTGCTTTGGTCGGTTGCAACGAGATGCCCTTGCCGGTTAAGAAAGGTTACACAATATTCACAGTTTATTAGTTAGCATGCCAAACATGGCAACATCTGGCTGCACTTCGTGGTGAAATTATGTGCGGTACTTTATTTTTTGATACAATATGAATTTAAAAAAAATGCTGAGCTTATACATTTCCTATGATAATAGCTTATACATATCCTATGATAATATGTGATATGTGGCGCACGTGATAGGGTGGCCTATGGTTACGTAATGTGCTCGTATGTGTTCGCACCTCTCATCTGTCCACATCGTCGTTCATGCCCCATTTCCTCCTCGGTCCCCTTCCTCCAGTACAGCTTAGCAGACCAGGGAATCAAAACTCAAGCCGACCTCATTGTCTACGTAAAAACCTCTCTTATGAGTTTACCGCTACGGGTGCGCACCGTCTTAGTCGTCTAAATTATTCGTTTTGCGACTGAGAACTGAACTGTAGCGTCAGTCTCAAAGAGTGGAGGAAGCTGCACGCATTTACATGTAAGATATCAAATATCGATCTCTCTTAGAACCGAAACGAATAACGTATGCGTAAGGTGGCTCATGTCGGAATGAGTATAATAATGTATGATGCCATAAAACGATTTCATAAAACCTTCCAATGCTGAGTATTCAATTTTGCGCGATTGGCTTACTAGCGAAGCGATTTAATGTCCGACCCACGTGACACATGGTAGCCAGCGCACTCCTCAAGTGCCGTCTTTGCGACTCACAAGCGAGTTGCTTTCAAAACGATTCCTTTAATGAACTGCTGGATAACGAATTCGGCAGATTACTTTAGAGCAGATTTCAAAAGCTTCCCAAATCAGGCTTTATGTCAAGTTCAAAGTCGTGAGACCTGAAATGATTCATGACATGAATTTCTCTTTTGACTGGAGCGACGCAGACCTGGGCAGAGGCTGTACCACCGAGGCACAATTCACAACCACAATCTTTTATTTTCCAACCCGAGGTTGGCGGTGTGGTGGAGGGGGAAGGGGGGGGGGGGGGCAAGCATTCGCGCATTGTTTGCAAGTGCCGAGGACCAATGGTGGCGCCAGTTCAGCAGGAAGAAACTTTACACGGAACACATTGCAGACATATCCACAGGCATAAACATCACAGACATTACAGCGATGAACTGAAAATGCCTGCAAAAAAAAAATATACAGAACAGAAATGTGTTTACCGAATGACTGCGCTATTTCACGGTATTATTGCAGAGATGACATAAAAATAGTAAAAAGGGTGGCTTGAAAGTTTCACGAAATACTCGCGAAGTTGTCGCTGAGTAAAAGTAGCGAAATCAGAGCAGTTTTTTGTGTCTATTCAGAACAAAGGGAACCTGGTATGTAAGCGATTGCAATAAGTATCCCGTATGACGATGCGGTAAGAACCACCTGTTTGGAGCACTGTTTAGAGGATCACTTCTTTCATTAGTTAAGCAAGACAAAGCGGTTAAAAATTCTTTAAAATTTTCATTTGAAAAGAACTGTGAGAACGCTAAGCCGAATGCCGAATTCAAAAATATTCATCACATTGATAATTCCAAAATCTGTAAATAACTGGCCAGTTGCGTGTAGTCGTGGGAAATTACCAATGTAACGCAACGCTTTCTTTGTATAAGATGAGCAATGTACATGTTTTAAACAGTATGTTTTAAACCCACACAAGCATACAGTAACTAATTCGAGATGCAAAAATAGCGTGGTAAATTTGGAGTTTGCCTTTTACTGGTAGGAGCTGCCGGCACCTGCTGCTACTGATAGTCGTTTTTATAATACTTCAATATGACTAGTTCTTCTCATATCAGCGGAAAAGATTACACCTAATATTTTAAGTTTATCAACTATTTCTATCACTTCAAGATCAAGTAAAAGAGTGTTGTGCTGTGTTGTGTTTTATGGCACATAGGCAGCTAAGGCCATCATGCGCCAAACTCGGGGTTTACATATCTGTTTGGTGAAAGGAAGCAAGCGATTATTTTAATACACTAGAGTATGTTTAAGAAATCAACGAGAGAAGACGTTTTAAACAGTGAATTTTCTCCTAAGAGTAAGCTAGGGTGTAGGGGAATGTAGTTGTCATAGAACTGTGGGAAACGATTTTTTCTAAGTTGATCGAGTTTTATACAAGATATTAAGCTGTGGTTTATGGTGACCACCTCTCCGCAGTGTTCGCATATGGGTTTGTCTTTCTTTGCTAGGATGAAGTTATGAGTCAGGAGGGTGTGTTCGATACGAAGGCGACATAAGATTACTTCAATAAAACGTTCTTGATGGCTGCATGTTTTCCATTCTTCTATAACTGGCTTTACTATGTGTAGCTTGTTATTAACTTTGTTATCCCATGCATCCTGCCACTTTTGTCTCAGTCTTCTTCGTTGTCCATTAAGATTAGACCAATCCCAAATTCTCAGCAATTCAGATACAGTTTCCGCTAGAACTTCACTCATATGTTTGCCAGACACAAACATGCGCATATCATTACCATAAAGCCCTAATGATGCAGTATTTCTATTTTCGACAGCATTATTAACATAAACATTAAAAAAAAAAGCGGCCCAAGAACACTACCTTGGGGTACGTCGGAGGTGACGTAACCGTTTGGAAAGACGAGCCTACATTGTCAATACAAACCCACTGCTGGCAGTCACATAGAAAAGATTCAAGCAACGAATGACATACACCACGTAAGCCATATGCAAACAATTTGTGAAAATTATTATATAATTTCAGCGGCTAAAAGACTTGCTTTAGTCAATAAATATGCCAAGTGTATGGTTGTTCTCACTGTTGTTAATTATGAGTTTTTTCATTGTCAATAAAGCCGTTTCAGCATAGACTTGCCTTTACGGAAGCCATGCTGAAGTCGGTTAGTAAGCTATGCTTCAGAAAAAAGTTGACAAGCCCTGACTTAATTCCTCCTCAATTTTTCTGTTTTTTTTTTCTATATAATTTTTCTATATATATTGAACAAATTTCTGCTTCATCGGTTGGCTGAAGCTAAGTGTTTCAGTGCAGCAAGATGGAAAGGTGAAATCTGCTTCCACACTACCTTGCGTGTTTATAATATAAATAATTGGTTCACAGGAAAAGGAAGGTGCAGTATCTGTCACCCTTTGGTCACCTGACCGCGCCGTAAGGGAAGGGAGGAAGTTGGGAGTGAAAGCAGAGAGAGAAAGGGGTTCCGTAGTGGAGGGCTCTGGTGTAATTTCGACCACCTGGAGGTCTTTATCGTGCACTGGCATCGCACAGCACATGGACGCCCCTTCGTTTCGCCCCCATCGAAACGTAGCTGCCGGCGGTCGGGATCGAACCTGGGTGCTCCAGCACAGTAGTCTGGCATCTTAACCATTGCACCCCCGCGGCGATGTACTTGCCATGTTGTCAAAATGAGTGTTAAACTTCCGCTAAGCCAACAACTGAGAGGTTTGTATTACGGAGTAATTCTGGCGCTGAAAACCTTAAATTTCGGCTCTTCAACACCAGGTTTATAACATTCCATGCTTTATGAGGGCGTCTTTCTAAGGTAAAGAAGGTTATCGTAATACAATTTATTTGCTTTTCTTAGCTCCGAATTTGACTGATTGCTACATTTCTTGAATGCTAAGAAAGCAGACGGCTGTCTGGTATCTAGGAATTTTTTGAAAATTTTGTTTTTCTTCTTTATCATTTTCAAATGTCCAGGCCCAACCCAAGGTTTTGTTACATTCCTTTTCAATTTTACTCTTCTATATGGAAAGTGGGTGTCGTAGTAAGGGCGAAAAATAGACATGAATGCATTATAGGCATTGTTCGTATTCGTTTTCTCATATACAAGAGGCCAGTCACCATATGAAACACACTCGCGAAAAGAATTCATGTTTGTTCTCAGTATTCACCGATAGGTTACTGCGGGTTCAAGCACTTCTTTCTTGGGGAGATTGCTTGAATACGACCTAAACATGGGACTGTGATCACTCATGTGATGGCTTATAGTACCCGCAATTTCAACGGGTGTGTCTGTGTTTACACTGAACTGGTCAAGCAATGAATGCCCGGTCCGCGAGCTGGCGTCGAAATAAGATTTTTGAAGCCGCACGAAGTCATTATATGTTATTCAGCTGTAAAGAATGCGCGGTATCACTGCCCATGTTAACATTGAAATCGCCGCCCAGTAGCAAGCGATAATTTTTATCTGCAGCATATTTTATATTTCTTCAACTAACTCAAAGAAAATGCTAGGGCGACCAGTTGGCGGACGATATACCACAGAAAACAGTTGTTTTTCGGCTTGTACGCATAATCCCTGGTGATCCGCTTAAATGGCTTCAAAATGTCGCAGGGTACGTTTCGCTTGACGTGCATCGCAACGCCCCCACCACGCGTTTCACTTCTGTTTACAAAATAATGACTGTACCCATCAATAGACAACATGTCACTGTCCAAACGATACCACGTTTCTGTGAACTAATTAAAGACAGATGCAGAGCTCTTTAGTGCTAAAGACCTAACCTGGGGACTACTACACCGAGCAAAACTTTGTCTTGATTGTAGAGCCGCCGCAGAGCAACGCATTTCTGTGCATAGCAACAGATACATAGTACAGTGCTGCTATGCAAGGCGACTGAATAACAGCTGCGTAACGTTGCGAGGCAATGTCCCGCAGTATGGCGCTGCTGTCGTACAGCAGCACAGGGAATTTATAGCAAGCTCGCAAAAATGGAAATAGATGAAGAAAGGGAGTGTAGTCTGGGAAGTGATCATAAATGTATTAGTCTTCAGATGGGGCCCTTGATGAAAAAAGAAGAGAAATGGAACCTAGACAAAACGTAAACGCAAAATTAAAGGACGATCAAATAGCGCAGATAGCAGCAGACATAGAGGAAGCATAGAAAAAAGCCCCATGGAAGACAAGGATTATGAACAGGTAGAACTACTAATAAGGAGAAAATTTAAGAAGATTAAAGTAGCAAACCGCTGGAATGGAAAGAGGAAGCCACGGAGCTGTTGGAATAAGGAAATCAGGGAAGCCATTGAAAAAAAGACGGGCAGCTTCAAGGGAACACAGAGAGACAAAGAAAGCACAGGTATCTCAGGAGGAAATCGACCAAAAATGGGAATCATGTCGACAAAAGAAACTTGATGTACAGCCCTTCGTCTAAAGTAAAATAAAGCAGTCCATCGATCGCTGGATGGCTGACATGCACGATGCCTCTAGAGGCGGACCAAGAAAATTCTGGAACCATATAAGCTGCCTAGGTAAAAAGAATCAAGCAAAGCAGGACCGGATTCAAGATAACGAGGGAAATTGTTTAAAGGGAGACAACGCGCGTGACCTACATTACATCAGTTATAGCCGAGTCATTTAAGAGCGATGATAGGGTAATCTCCGCAAATCAGGAAGCAACACAAGGTAGCAGAATACAAAGCAACTTGGAACGGACCAACCTAAAAAGGAAAAAGGCAGAAAAAAAATATTCCTAAAAGCACATATACAGGAATAGATGAAATTCCGATGAAGCTTATTAACGAACTTGGTCCAAGAAGTAAGGAAACGCTGTTAACATCTTTGGAAACAGTCATAACGAATAAGCAAATTTCGGGCAGTTGGCGGCAGAATAAATTATTTGATGTATAAAGGAAAAGGAGAAAGGATGCACATAAAATCCTACAGGCCGATTACCATAACATCTGTTATGTACAGGTTGGCCATGCAGACGGTGCAATTAAAGGTGCAAGCATGGGTAGGAAGTAACAAGATACTCGGAGAACTTCAGAACGGCTTTAGAAATGGTAGGCGCTTAGAGGATAGCCTGTTCGTGCTTACCCAATGCATCGAAATATCTAGAGTGGAAAATAGACCTTTGTATTTGGCCTTCCTGGACATAAACGCCCGTACGACAACGTAAACAGGGAAGTCCTGTGGAACATATTAAAAGAAGAAGATATCGAATATGAGATAAGAGTTCCTACAGGAAATATACCGGGATAACAAAGTAGAAATTACATGGGAAGGGATAAGAAGTACGGAAACTGTCAAGGTATACAAAGGATTAAGACAAGGTTGTCCTCTATCACCGCTGCTGTTCATGCTTTGTATGATAAACCTGAAACTGAGGATACAAGAAAGTAACCTAGGCTTTAACCTGTCATATAGAGTAGGTGGAAAGGCGGTAGAGCAGCGCCAGTTTGGTCTAATATATGCAGACGATATTGTGCTGTTAGCCAGGAAGACTTGCAAACTCTAGTTAAGTATTGCGGAGGCGAAGGGGACGCTCTAGGCTTCAGTTTTAGCGCAGGTAAGTCGGGTCTGATGATTTTCAACGGCTCAAATGATCAGGGTCTTAAAATATAAGGCCATGAAATACCCAGAGTGGCAGAATATAAATATCTCGGGGTATGGGTAAACGAAGGATTGGCATACATTGGAAAGCATGAGCAATCACTTAAGGCCAAAGGGCGAAGAAATGCCGGGATAATGAAGCTTAGGGCATTGTGGGGATACAACTGGTATGAGGTTTTGAGGGGTATTTGGAAAGGAATTATGGTGCCCGGACTTACTTTCGGAAATGCGTTTTTGTGCCTAAAATCAGAGGTACAGTCGACATTAGAAATAAATCAGAAAGTCATTGGACGACTAGCACTAGGTGGCCACGGCAAAACCACAAAGGAGGTGGTACAGGGAGATATGGGCTGAACAGTACGGGAAGCTCAGAGTAAAATATTATATGAGGAGCACCTGAGAAAATCCGACAGTAAAAGATGGGTAGCTAAAGTATTTAAATACATATATCTAAAAAGCTTTGACTAACAATGGAGGAAAAGAGCTAGTTACAAGGACGAAGAAATAATGAGCGCTAAGCAACAGGTGAAAAACGCACAAGGTAAAAATTGGATAAATTCTATGGAACAGAAACAGAGTTTGGCGCTATAGCGAAAGTGGAAAAGGCAGATCAGGGAGGAAGCTTTCTTTAATAACGCAAGAGGCAGTGGCCTACTTTTTGAAGCTAGATCAGGGTGAATTAGAACACGCAGCTACAAAAAGAAATTTAACTGTGAAGATGACATATGCGCAGTATGTGGTAAATCCACAGAAACAATTAGCCGCCTTATACTCGAATGGGATGGTATCCACCCGGAAGTCGATGCAGGCGCAGTCACTCTTCCTGAGGCCACACATGGCAAAACTACTTAAAAAAAAAATTAAATTACATTACTCGTTACTGCTCCCAAAAGTAATGAAATTAAATCATGTTACAATTACTTCTGCTGAGTAATTCAATTACTTTTAAATTACTTTCTAGCTTCCGTTCATGCAACAACTAAGTAAAGCTAGTAAACAAGACATAACTTCTTTTCCAGACGGGAGCACACATTCTTTCGTCTTCCCGCCAAATTCCGTACAACCACAAAAAAGAAAGAAAACAGAAAAATAAAAGCAGATGTATGGTTAAACGGTCGTGAAATGACCGGCGAACCCAGCGTCTGGCTGGCCCGGAGCTGTCTGTCTCCGCCAATTGGGGGGCCCGAAGAAGCTAGGTTATATATTGCTTCCGCAGTTCCAAGAATCAACGTCGGCATCTTGTACTCACTGCTCAGTAATACTAAAGCCACGGTGGCCACGCCATGGACCCTTCCGCCTATCTCCCCCCACTCCAATCCTCCCATGCCCCGTGACGAGTGTAACCAGGCACCACTGTGCCCTAGCCGACGCAACAGGGAGTGCCACTGCGCCGCGCTCCCAACTAGTTTTCAACTCCAGCCTTCTTGCACCCTCTGTCCCTTCGGCATTCCCTTGACGCCTTGTATCCTGCTTCTTGGAGAATGGTTGTCACGGGATAGCTGCATTAATGGCGATTTCCACTGGTCGATCGGAGCTGGACGCCCGAACCGACCTATAGCGCTACAGAGCGAATCAGCCTTGGTCGACCAGCGGAACGTGTAAAGCGCGCGGCGGAAGTAATGTTGAGCAGTAAGATGTGTTGTCGGCCTAGTTTATGCAGTACTTCAGACATGTTATGGTTGCGCGAACAACGACACGCACAAGACAGGGCACAGGACGAGCCGGCTTCGAAAGTTTTAGTCGCATCGCAGCGCCAAAATTTTTGCGGTTGATAAATAGGCAGAAGTGCGGCTCTCAGCAACATGCTTTCGCACTATTTTAATGCTGCAAACGTTTTTCGATAGATGCACTTTGACATATTTGCGCAAAAAAAAAAGAAAACGCTGATGCCCCGTGTCCTCTGCCGATGTCGCTGAAAGAGCCAAAAACAACCAAAATAATCCAGCAGCCCCCGGAAGTGACCACACCAACGATTAGGACTTCCGGCGAGGTCCGACTCCGGTTGGCGGATCGAGCTAGAGCGTCCGGAGTTGCTCCAAACGACCAGCGGAATACGCGCAACCTATCTTCATCGACCAGTGGAATTCGAAATCGTCATCCCCGAGCAAGAAAGCGTGCTCCGGGGCGACCAGTGGAAATTGCCATAAGTGACCCTTGAACACACGAGGTCTCAGGAGCACTGTTCTGCTCAATTCTGTCTCCTTTTGCCGATCCGTTAGGCTGGCTTCGGCTTGCCGCACGTCGTGCCTGCTTTCGCGGCACTCTATTTTTTGTCTATTGAAGGAGTAATGGAGCACTTTAGTAAAAGTAATTTTGAAGGGAATTAATTACTTTTGCCGCGAAATTACCACAAAAAGTAATTCATTACATTGCTAAATTACCAGCCCAAACAAGTAATTTATTACATTACAAATTACCTAAAAAGTAATAAACTACAGTAATTACATTACTGTAATTCAATTACTGCCATGGCTGCCTGAGGCCCTGGGGTTTAGAGATACCAGTGGCCGGGTGAATGAACCTTTGGAAAAGTAAGGATTGGAAGATTGGTGGCTTAAAAGCAGAAAAGTAACATAATGTTAGTAATGTAGAAACAAAAATTTAATAAATAAAATGATGGTATAGTTAACTGAACTAAAACAAAATTAAGATATAGGGAAAAAAAACGAGCATGATAGCAACTGCTACCACCCCGTTTCAAAGGAGACGCTCCTATATTCCATCCATCCATCCATCCATCCATCGATCCATCGATCCATCGATCCATCGATCCATCCGTCCATCCATCCATCCATCCATCCATCCATCCATCCGTCCGTCCGTCCGTCCGTCCGTCCGTCCTCCTTTCTTTCTTTCTTTCTTTCTTTCTTTCTTTCTTTCTTTCTTTCTTTCTTTCTTTCTTTCTTTCATCCATCCATCCATCCATCCAATCATCAAAAAGAAAGATTAAATTGGTGACAAAATAAGTCGCTAATTTCTGCCAACTGCAAACAATTAGCCGAAAAAAGAGCAAAACCAGTGCAAATCTGCTTTCGCGCGATATTAGAATTTCAGCAAAAATTTTGTAATTTTTCTTTCATTTCCACCATGGAGCTTTTCATCTATGGATCAGCCCAACGGGGGAAAGAGAGGGAAATTCTTTCTCAACACGCTTAGAAAGCCACTGAATATTATGCCTTCTCTTTTGGGTACAGATCACATGTACGATTTTTCAATGGCCGCTAGAATGCAATTATGGGTGGCGTTCAGGTAAGTTATCTATCGTTTTGGTGTGTGCGTTTCTGTATGTGTGCGCTTATGTAAAATGGTAAGCCTTGGATTTTTTCCCGCGTAGCTGCCGATTACGAAAGCGAACCGGTTATGCGATTGCAGCTAGTAGACCGCCGAAGTCAAGTGTGCCTGGAGGCGCTAGTGCCACTAAAGTCAAATGTGGCATAATATTACTGGACGTGGTTACGCAGATTTCGCTTTCAAGATGAAGTATAATGTCTGGTTTAACGAATTCCAGAATGACCTTCGAAAATACGTAATTTGTCTGAATTAAAATGCGTCACACCAATTAAATGCGTCACACCTGCGTAGTGATAGATGCCTATGCGGAGGGTGCGTGACGTCGTGCGTGACGTCGTGACGTCACGCACGACGACGTCACGCACGACGTCACGCACGACGTCACGGCGATGACGCTGCGTCAAATGCAAGACCGACAGAAATGCAAGTGGACCTGGAAAACAGAAATGATAAACCTAGCTGATGAATTTAGAAGCGTCAAAATGCAAACATATCGCGGACTGAAAAGCCGGAGTTAAAAGCTCTATAGCCTATGCTCTTAAGGATATGCTTAAGTGTCCTTCTAACTAGTTACATAGGCTTCGTAATTTGAAATGCTCATTTGCACCGGTTTTGTTTTTTAGCAGACGCTCATGTCGTGTCCTTGCCGAAATTTCGAATTGCTAATCATCTTCTGTGTTTTTTGTATGTTTTCCTTGGCGCGAAACTAATGACGGTTTTGTATGACACCCCTCATACTGTAAGCCCTAGCTGCAGGTGAGCGTTAGCAGCTACACGAGTAGATAAATAAATAAATGAATAAATAAATAAATACAACCTTGAATGATTGCTTCAAGTTAGAAAATGAACAGCGCTGCGAAAGAGAGAGGGCCCAACACGCCAGAACACAGACGTCTGAAGAAGGACTGTTGCCTGCCAGACAGGGCGGTCCACCATGAGAGAAGGAACACGCGGACAAGGCGATTCACCGTTTTCACGGAAAACGAAGATCGATTTTGGATTCAAATTTCTTTGCCTTTAACGGTGCATTTATTGAGAAAAGCGCTCCGAGGTATTCTCACCAAGGTATTATTACGATGGCCAAGCGAGGCAGTGCTTTATGATTAGATCGGGCTCATAATATTTTTTTCTGCGTTATAATTCGGGAGGAAGTCTGTCTACGCGTTCCGAGAAGCGTGGTTGCAGACCGCACTTTGGGAGCACTCACTTAATTTCTAATTATAGACACTGCCTTCATGAAGAAATGAGGGGGACTTTTTTACTCAGAGTAGGTGGCAGCTGCGTAAGCAAGTCGTTTAATTGTTGCATTGCATTTTGGTGGCTAAAAAGTCAGTTGCTGTCTCGGGGTATGTCGTTTTCGCCATGTTTTGTCTCAGATTGTGTTAAAGAGCATCCTATTATTTTTTTTTGCGTTTTGCTTCTGGTTTTTTGTTTCATGCTTTATTCATATAGTTATCTTTTCGCGTTACTCTCAAAATGCAACTTCGTCCCCCTTTTGAGATTCCCAATACTGATCGTGCTCCTTTCTGTTTAGGATGGCTCTGGGCCCGTGTTATTTCGAGGATCTCGCTTTGTTTGGCGCTGAAGGAGTTTTGAAGCGCAATGATCATTACGCTACCTCTGGCAGCCGTCACGGACCTTGATGTTTTCACCTTCAAGCGACCTTGACAGATACTGCGCCTTTCTTTTCTTACAAAATAATTTACAATGAAAGCGAAACCTTCACTACGCTAGGTATAGCAGGTCTTTGTTTGACACTAAGTAATTAAGAGCGGGTGTCCATGAGCTCGTGCTGTTGACCCAAACCTTCCTTTCCCCAAAATCTAACTTAAACGGAGAGGCAGGTCTGGGTTGTGCGATGTCCGCGCACGTTAAAGCCCAAGAGGTGGCCAAATTACTCCGTAGCCTTCAACTACGGGACCTCCGTCTCTCCGCTTCCACTCCCATCTTGATTCTCTCAAGTATGACAGACACTGCGCCTTACATCTCTTATAAACCAGTGTACAATATGCAAAAAAAAAAAAAAAAAAAGTTTTGAAAACATGATCTTGACCGGGTTAGGTGTAGATGTCCACAATTTCGTGACGTCCACTCAAAAGTGTGAGGCTCCTTCCTTTCCCAAAAGCTAATTTAAATAAAAATTATGAAAAAACCGCGGCTTGAAAAGCGAGTGTTAAAGCGGCTATCGCTGCAACACTTTCAGCTCCCGCTCTCACTAGGTCCAAGCCATGATTAAACCCTAAACATTGTTTACGTTTCGCTGGCGCGTGTGATGCATGTGTTTATTGACCTCCTTTCCGTATCAATCGCTTTCCTTCATCTGTGACTAATACTTCAAAAATTGAGAAGTATGCTGGCTCCAATGATTGTATGCAGCGGGCGCTTATTTGTCTGGAATATCACGTGGAGATTAAAGCTGGATGCCAGAGCCGTATTTTTGTTGTTCTTTTCTCAGCCTCTGCGCCGTTTCATTTGCGGAGCCATTTCGTCTTGTTATCTGTCTCCCAGAGTACCAGAAATGCGCTAACTTTGAGAACATAGGCAGAAAGATTATGTTCCTGATGCTTTATCGGGTTGTACTATGCCAATTTCTCTGCACTCGATAAAACGCGTGGAAAACATTCGCGTATAAGGCGTTCTCTTAATTGCCTTAGAGATATCAATATAAACAGCTTTCATTTTCCAGAGGCGCTCAAAGCAAGCTTGTATGTGCCCAGAAGTACGGCCCATAAACAACTCTTCGAAATAAACAAGTTTTTCTGCATGCTTCTTGAGGTAAGAGATATTTACTCCACATTCGACTGCACACAAATTCTTTTCTGATCGACCATCTGCATTCACCCGGCATGCGTACGAAGACTCACCTCACGTCGATTGTCCCGAGATTCACCGAGTATGGGACCCCCCACGTGTAGATCTGGTACGATGTCAAGCCGCAACAGAACAGCGCCACGGCACACGACAGCAGGGACGAAGTTTTCGGATACCTGCGAACACACGCGCTCAGCGTTCATGATCTCTTGAAATCAACATGGTGCAAAAGCCAAAGGAATGGGCTGCAGAAATAATTAAGAACAGTAGAACTAAGGTAGAACTAAGGACCGGTGGCCAAAACATTTAACACGTGAATCAAGGTAAGAAAGTCAAGGTAGAGAAGAAGACTCGGGTGCTGACGGATGCCATGGTGTAGGACCCAGAGTTAATTTAGATCACGTGGGGTTCTTTAACGTTCACTGACGTCGCACATCAAGCGGAGGTTTTTGTGTGTTGCTTCCACCTAAATACGTCGCCGCGGCCGGGATTGAACCTACGACACGGAGTTCAGCACCCCAATGCCAAAGCAGCTGAAAGCCTGAGGCGGAAAAATTCATGTGGGAAAAGAAATCTTGCTTAAAGCGTGAGTTAAAAATGGCTACAATAAAATAAAACGTTTGGATTTTATTATAAGGCGTAATTTTAAAGACCTTGCTTTAGGAGACACCGTTATTAGTTTTATTAACAGAGGTATTGTTTACACACGATTTTTACGAAAGAAGCTCCGTGGTTGCGTTGGCAAGATTGCCATCCGTCGCTTTCGTGCTTTGCGCGCCTTGCTAGACCAAAACGAAACATGCTTTTGAGCGAGAGCTCGAAGTGTTGAAGATTACTCCTGTTTCTAGTTTTTTTTATCTGTTTCCTCGTTCCATTTTCAAATGTCGGGAAATGCTGCATTACATGAGGCTTAAACCAACACATTTCACTTTGCCGGACGGCTCTGCATCGTGCACGATGATATAAGCTTGACGATCCTATATTTGAGTAACAACAGATATTTATACAATTCTGCCCGTGAATTACGGGTCTAGCTTATCTTTGTGGAAGTAGCATCACAGGCAGATGGAAGAATTACATCATCAGGTGCAGTATTTAGGGTGCGGTTTCATGCGTTTGCCGACCGCTTCTGTGACACGAGGCTTTGTCATCCATTCTAGCGCTCACTCATCGAAAGCCCATCGTGTCCAACTCAACCGAACAAAACCGTAAAGTTTGAATGCAGCCGAAAAAATCGTCACATTCCAATTACGACAAAAATCGAAATGAAAAGTAATTACGTATCTAGGTCTGGTTGCTTTACTACTGCTACTAAAGCTGCTTAGTAATTTTTGTGAGTTGCTTGCACGCTTGCTCCTAGAGCACGGGATTGGCGTGCCGTTGTATGGCGCGCGCTTTTAAGCGTGCGTGGCTTGCGCTACCCCTGGCCGCCTGAGTGAGGCCCCAGAATTTTTTGTGCTTCAGCGGAGAGGAGAAGGTTCACTGTTGAAGTTCTAAAATCTGATGCGGATAATTACCTACAGCGGCATATATTCACGCCTCTTAATAAATGAAATATCCAACAGAGATACCTGAAAAGATATTTAGGTAATATTTGTTAACAAGACTGCTACTTGACACATCTTGGCTGTATTTTGATGCACTACCCGCCGACAATCATATGGACAGGAAGGCAGGCTTCTAACAAAAAAAGTCAGGTGTAGAAATCCCTCGCAAGCTCAGGTGAAACGCTCTACATATTTTGTACTTGCGTCGATGCACCAAATGGGTCTGTACCTGTACTGAGGCAAGCGTTTGGAGCTTCAGATGCTCCCTCAATTTTTCTCCGTTGTCGTCGGCTCAGTCGGTGCAGCGCTCAGGGGCCGCTCGAGACCCGCAAGGTGCCTTCTTCGGATGGAGCACACTCTTATGGGTGCATCTCCTAGCACCCATCGGTTAAAATTTATGTAGGTTCTACGAGCCCGGCATGCTACCCAGATGGTCTAATACCGCTGTCACACGGGCATTTCGAAGGCCCTCGAACCGACTGCCTATCGACTCGAAGGCCTTCGAAAGCTGCCACACGGGCGTTTTCAATGGCCATTGAGTCGATAGTCTATCGAGTCAACGGAACAGCTCAGAACTCTATCGAGATCTCGAAGGCCTTCGAACGTCGCGCAAGGTTGCTAGCGTTGACCCGAGGAGCGTCACGCCGTCACGCACACACGTGCACAGCGCGTTTACGATACAAAAAAGTGAACAAGCGTTATTATTGTATATCTTTAATTTACGCGGTAAATTATTAATACCCGTAATAGTTTTAAAATAGTATTGCTCTTTTTTTTAGGCGTATTATTTATGTACTCTTCTCTACTACTATCTGTAGCATGCACCGCCGAGAAAAACAAACACAATGAAAAGCACAGTCGTATGAACGTCAACGCGTTAAAAAAAAAAGAAAGCTGTCCTTGAATAACAACTAAACACCTGCAGTTGCTAAAAAAAGGTAACAGTTATATTTTATTTTGCATTTATAGAGAGATTTTAGTTCTTTAAGCAAAACCGAAAGCAACGATAGGGGCGCCATAAAAGTTTGGCGCCAAACACCAGAACTATTTCAATAGCCTTCGAGTTTTGCCGTGTAGCAGCGGCCCAACTCCTTCGAGTTCGATCGCGATTGAAAATCTCAAAGGCTATCGACTCAATCGCCTTTGAAAATGACCGTGTGACTAGGGTATTAATCCTAGACTGGCTGCGGTGGCCTAGTGACTAAGCCGTTATCTGTTTTTAGCTCTTTCTTCAGCTGTGGCCCGGGCTGATGGCGTAGGCATCCGCAAGTACTGTGTCGGGAACATACGGGTAAAACTGTGCCAATGTGCACCAACGGATAAAAAAAAAAAAGAAAAAAAAACTTCTCTCCGGCATCCGAGCCCAGCGCACCCCAACCCACCCACCAGCCGCTGAATACGAGGCGGCGAGCATTCTAACAATTACGCAACCTATGGGCAGTACGTGGCGTGGCGTGCCGTTTAGATATATCCAATGTAACATGTTGATTTTAATATGCTTCCGTTTCTTCGCGATCACGAGCCAGTTAAATCTAAATCATTCCCTTTACAAACTAGTAGCCGTCCAGCGACTTTATGCTCTCACCAGAGCGCCGGCTGCCATCGTTCGCCTGGCGAACTTGGCAGCATGCCAAGACACTGCAGGGCAGTTTCTCGAAAGGGCATTTCTATCCGCGCCACAGCAACACTCAAAAAGATGCGTTTCGTGGCCCTAACTATCCACTTAGTCTTTCTGTGTTTTGGTGTAGTATGAAACGTTTTTTTTTTTTTTTTTTGGAATTAGTAGTATTAGGTTTATCATCAATTTATGATTTTGTTCTCTAAAAAATGTTTTTTTTTTTTCTTAACAGATATGCGTTTATAGAATTTTTACGCATTCTGGGTCGCATATCTTTTCTGCAGTGTAACATCGAAGTGCCATTATAGGCCACTGTCTCAAGTTCAATTTATGTAAATACTTTCAGCAGGAGTACATTACGTAGTTACAACCTGCCGTGCTAACGTAAGGTCCAATTAAGAGCATGGACGCTAAGCGCACTATACCTCCCTGCAGCTTTATTTTGCATTTTTCTGCATTTTTCTCGGTCTGCAGAAAGGCGGTAAGCCTTATTCGAAAACTGTTACCTCATCAAAGAGCACCAAACTTTCAAATGATATCTGTGCGTTTTGCGCGGGGCATATTTAGAACTCCAGCTTTTTATGTATACGCCGCGGGAACGTCAGCGCGTCATTACAAGTAAGCGGGGATAAACACGAGGCAGAACTGGGCCATTTTGCGCGACGTCATTCAATCCCCAAATCACCACCCCTCTGCCGAATTCATGCTGACCTAGATGGTAATGTTTGTTCTTCTAAAAGTTTGCTGATTCTGAGCCAATAAATTGGGTGACAAAGACATTCTTGTTTGGGGTGCTTCTTAAGAAGAACAAGAGCTCTAAACTGCGTGCGTTCACAAAAATAAGGACATGTGTGGCCGGCAACACGCGCGTGTGCGTTCTTAAAGCGACTCAAGCGCGAGACATAGCGGTTGGTTTCGAGTATAGGCTTTCTTACGAACTTCAGTACACTAGATTACTAGGTTTCAAAGCGGTGTTGGTAGTATTGTGGTAAAAAGCAGACGTAAAAGGACTCTATATTGTATATGTCGGAAATCACAGCAAGAATGCGAGCAATATCTGCGTGAGAAAGTCTCAGAACGCGCACAGGCGCACATTGAAACTTACCTTAGTATCGTCAGCGCCATAGGAAGGCCGACGACAATAAATATTTGTAGGTCCGCACAGACGTACCACAGATGGTTCAAGCACTGCAAAGCAAGTGGGCGTGTTTTAAATTTGAAGCTCGATCCTACAGCGAGAGCAGTGCAGCTAGACAAGAATTCAGGAAAAGACATAAATTTACGAAACTACTGAACTCACTATCACTGTATTATTGTCACGGTCTCCATTATGATCGTCACGATTTCGACATCGATCAGAACAATGAGTAATAAAAATATCCAAGCATGATGCAATGCATATCCCATTAAGTTTTGCAACAAATCGATTGAACAAACGCAAAAGATATGCTAAAAACCTTTGAGCTCTCTTGGTTGCAAATATATGAGAAGGAGCCGTTGAATGCGACGCAAGGTGCTGTACCGAACAGAAAGTCACTAAAAGCTTATGAAAGACAGTTTCATGTTAATTGGACATTTTACAGAAATTCTGAATAACTTTTATCTATATATTAACCTTTCACAGCCGTTCCTCAAACGTCAACGTTGAGCCTTCTGAAATTTTTGCTAGGGGTGCCTTTAATTCTTGTCTTTCAGGGTTGAGCTTTACGCCTTTACACTAAATTATGTGCGTACTCTGTATTACTATACAAGGCTGTTCTCTGGTACGCCTACAAGCTAACATCCTACACTGAATTATTTTTACAACAATTAGGTGTCAGAATGCTTTAACCAATACCATAATCGTGGTTGCGCTAACCTCCATTTAGAACAAATAAGCTGTGAGAAACTACTCAGAACAAAAGAATAATCTCACTAAAGTCTGCATTTCATCCAATTTTCTCATTACCTTCTACTTTATCCTTAGCTTTTGCGATATTTCATGGCATAGAATGCTAGCATTGCCGACGAAAATAATTCATTTTGTCTTTGGACGAGTGTATCAAAGCACAAATATTCTCTTCTGTAGCCCCAAACATGTTCTCCTTTTCTCTAATGTCTTTTCGCAGTCTTCGCTCTCAAATATGTCAGAAATCTGTACATGATCTGTCGAATATTTTTTTGTTGTTTTAATATTGAGCGGGAGGAGCGTGAAAACTGAATTGACACCTTGCATTTTGTGATTTCTGCTATCCCTTGATGCGTGAAAGAAAGCTTAAGGGCATCGCACTATCGTGTGCAGAGGTTATAGGTCTTGAGCGTTGCGTAATTACACGGTTCGGCGCATTCTGGGAGAGGAAAATAACTTTATCTTTAATAAACCCGAGGCGAAGTCAGCCGTCGAAACTGCTGTCCGACGTAATGAAGTGACACAGGCCGCACCCTTCCTCTTGGAACGTTTCAGGAGCGTTGCTTCAGAGGCAGTCCGCATACAAACGTCAGGATCTTTTTGCTGACAATCAGCTTGTTTCATACTAGATATGTGTTCCATGCTTTAAGATTGTGTGGAGTTTCCACAGTTAACCTTCTACAGTGAAGTTGAATATGGAATTTAAAAATCATGGGGTGAAGGCCCAGTTTTTGTTAATACCATCGCCCCGCTTGCTTTCGCATACGTTGTCTCTTTTAAGCTCCAAGTGCTCTTTTGTTCGCAACCGCGCAGTTTAACTCTCAGAGTCATAGTTACATTGGTTTAAAGCTTTCAGAATGTGGCAGTTTTCTGTGCTTCCAATTAGCAAAAAGGTAAAAGACTTGCGCAAAAAGTAGATGAAGAAAGA
>JAJIZL010035710.1:14811-27650 GCA_023969395.1 Amblyomma maculatum | reverse complement strand
GTTCCGAAATTTCGCCGAATCTAATTTCTAATGCTTCGGCTCGTTTTTTCCTCCTGTCTTTGTTATATTCCGGGTGCATGTTTTTTGGCAGCGGGGGAATCACCAAATTTTGTCTGACTTCTCCAGCTACCTCCACCTTGACCGTGGGACCCCTATCCGGATTTATTCCAACTTTCGTCAAAATGACTCTTCCTGTCTTCGTGGTGCTAAGTCTCTCAATTTGAGAGGTTCGCACCGCTTCCACAAGTTCTGCCCATGTGTTGTGTACCCCTAGAGCCATCAGTCTCTCTGTGGATGTGCATATGGGCAGTCCCAGCGCTCTTTTTACGCATTTTCTCATTAGAGACTCAATTTTTTCTTTTTCCACCGTTTTCAAATCTAGATACGGCGTTGCGTAGCTCACTCGTCTGAAGATGTAGGCCTGTATCAGTTTCATCAAATTTTTTTCCTTTAACCCTCGGCCTCTGTTGGCCACCCGCCTAATTAGGCTCAGGGTCTGCATCGCGTGATTCTCCAGCCTCTTGATGATCTCGCCATTATGTCCGTGTGACTGGAGAATCAAGCCCAAGATTCTGATTTGCTCGACTATTGGTACCTCGTTACCAGCCACTTTAATTTTGATCTCCGACGGTGCCTTGCACCTTAAGTGCTTCGGATTGTATATAAACAATTCTGATTTCTGCGGCGAGCACGCTAGGCCTCTCTCTGCCGCGTAATCGACTATAATGTCGGTGGCGGCTTGGAGCAGGTTTTCGACGTACGAATCACTTCCCCGGTTGACCCAAAGGGTGATATCATCCGCATATATACTAAATTTTAATCCTTCGAGCTTTGCCAATTGCTCGGGGAGTTCCCTCATAGCCACGTTGAAGAGTAGGGGGGACAGCACTGATCCCTGGGGCGTACCCTTACTCCCTAGCTCTATTGCGGGGGATTCCAGCGTCTGGAACTTCATGCAGGCCGTTCTACCCGTCAGAAAGTCCCTGATGTACCGATATGTCCTGGTACCTACATTAATCTTGTTCAGCCCTTCCAGGACCGCCTCATGTTTTACGTTGTCGAAAGCCTTCGTGAGATCGAGCCCCAAAATTGCTTTCGCATCTTTAGACTTTGAGTCTATTATGTCATGTTTGATTTGGAGCATGACGCCCTGCGTACACAAGTGAGGACGGAACCCGACCATCTCATGTGGCAACACATCATCCTGCTCCATGAAATTCATCAGTCTGGTCTGGACGACGTGCTCCATCAATTTCCCCACGCATGAGGTTAAGGAAATTGGTCGTAAATTTGCTAGTTGAGGAGGCTTCCCTGGTTTCGGTATTAAAATAATGCTTGCCGTCTTCCACTGTTGTGGGAGCTCGCCTTTTTCCCAACATTCCTGCATATACTCCGTTAGATACCTAATGGAGTCATCATCTAGGTTCCTGAGCATTTTGTTCGTTACTCCGTCAGGGCCTGGAGCCGACTTCGTTTTAAGTCTTACAATCTCCGCCCTCACTTCCGCTTCTGTGATGGGGGCGTCCAGCGCCTCGTTAGGCGCTCCACCATAGTCAGGAAGTGGGGTTCGTGAAGTTTCCCCCACATACGTCTCAATTAATTTGTTCATGAAATCGTCATCGTTCCCTTCGAAAGCGTGCCTCACTTTTGCCAATCTTATACCAGATTGCGTATTCGAGTTGTCTGGGTCCAACAAGTGCCGGAGGAAGCTCCAAGTCTTGGAGAGGTTCATGCTCCCCTCCATTTCGTCACACTTGTTGTCCCAATTTTGTTCGCATAATTTGAAAGTATAGTCTTCGATTTCCTTATTATGTCGCGCAATCCTTCTTCTGAGGTTGCGGTTCCATTTCTGCTTTTTGAGACGACGCTCCATGCTCTGCTTAGCTTCCCACATATGCAGAAGACGGCTGTCCGCAACCTCCGGGGCGTTATCACCTTCGAGCAATTTTGTTGCCTCTCTAACGTCCGATTTGAGCGCCGTCGCCCATTCCTCGATGCTTCTGATGGGTTCTAGTTCCTGAGCCCTCCTCATATCTCTAAATTCATCCCACTCAACGACGGCCGGTGCGCGAGCCCGGCGTGTTTTAACGCCTTTCCTCAGTGTGGAGACAATTATGTAGTGGTCGCTGCCAAAATTTTGATCCGAATTATGCCATTCTAGACCTTTTACGTTTTTCGAGAATGTTAGGTCTGGGGATGTATCCTTACTGACGCTATTGCCCACCCTCGTTGGGCTCTCGGGGTCCGTGTGCAAAGTGAGCCATAGGTCATGCGTATCCTCCCACAGCTGTCTACCTTTTGGGCACTGGTGCGGGTACCCCCATTCCTGGTGATGTGCATTAAAGTCCCCCACTATCAACAGTGGCTGGTTGTTTGAAATTTTGAGGGCCTTGCGAAGCAGAGCTCTGAACCTCACCTTCCTTTGCCTGGGTGAGCTGTATAAATTTAGAATGAATAGACTAGGGTCTTTCTGTTTTCCAGTTAAAACTTCTACAAACACGTTCTCGATCTCTCTCGACTCTAGATCGTGTTCAATGGCTGCAATGTTTCTTTTCACGAGTGTTGTGACCGAGGATTTCTCTCTCCTGCCACTATGAAATGACTGATATCCCGACAATTTTGCGGGCCCCCCGGTTTCCTGGAGAGCAATTGCCAATGGAGTCTCATCTAATAACAAAAGGTACTGTTGCAGAATCGGCCGCTTGCGCCGGAAGCCGCGACAGTTCCACTGCCAGATTTGATTTTCATTTGCGCGCCTGGCCATTTTGCAGTTGCGAGACGACCTGTTCTATATTTTGTTGCCACCCGTTTATGGCGGCCATCTCATTCCTTAACCTTTGGCATTCCTCGGCCTGTTTCTGAACTGCCCCGAGGACAGCTTGAATTTGGATGTTGATATGATTCATAAATTCACTCATCTTGGCATCTAACCTTTCCAAATTTTCCATCCTTTTCTCCATAGCCTGAATAGGGTCGGTGTCTTGAATTTTGCGTTTCACCGGTGGTGGGAGGGACGGATCTGTGACCATTTTATCCTGTCCCTGCGGCTGTTGACGTACCGCTTGGGAGGTCGTTTGTCTAATGGGTTGTTGCGGAGGAGGTGTTGCCTGCCTCTGTGATTTCTTTAAGTTTTGGATCTCGGACCGCTGCGATTCGACTATCCCCGTTAGGTTTTCGATCATTTGCTTTAATTTCTCAATTTCCTCGTCTCGTTTACCCCTGTGATTATTTTCCTGGGAGACCTTGCCCGCAAAACTCACACCCTTACGTTCCATGCTCCTACCTCGTCTCCATGCGTTGGCAGTATCCCTTGAGCTTGAGCGTCCCCTGGACTGGCTCCTGGCACAAGAATCGGAGCGGTCTCTGGGCGGCGGCGGTGGTCTGCCTTGTTTCGTTTCCAGAATCGGGAAAGAGTCCTCGCGGAATTCGAAGTCTTCTTTTACTTTCGGTTCGCTTTTCCGACTCTGATGTCCCCCACCAGTCGTCGCTGCATGGTCCATCTTCTCCCAATGTCGCTTCTTCACTTCGTAGGGAGTGCGAAAAAGTTCTCGACACTTGGGGTCTCCTAGTGCATGGCCTTTGCCGCAGAGCTGGCATGTTGGTTCACATTTGTGTTCTCTTGACGGGTTCTCGAGGCCGCAGCCACGGCACTTGACGTTCGTCGGATCCGGGCACACGTCCTCGCGATGACCGAGTCGGCCACAGGCGACGCATACTTCGTATTTTTTGCGGTACAGCTGGCACCTGTGCGGCGTCCCGTTCAGATAAATCCATCTTGGCACTTCTTTCTCCTTGAAGAGAATGAAGATCGACTTGGAATCTTTGCCCGGTCTGCGGACGCCTCGAATCTCGGGGTTGCCCTTGCGATCTAGGCGGTATAGAATTTCTTCAACAGAATATCCGAGCGGAACCCCGTGGATGACTCCCTTGCCGCAGTGCTCGGGGGTGGCCACGTAGGCAGAAGTGTCCACTTTTTCACCGTCGAACATGAGGTGTTTCACGCTCACGTACTTCAGCTTCCTCTCCGCACTTGTAGTGATGACCAGAACGGAGTGCTGCTTCATATTTGGAATAATTATATCTTCCTTCTCTTCGCGTGGATTGATCCCCGCCGACATTTTGATGATGTCAGTGAGATGTGCCGTTCCATATTTGGTAAGCCTAAGTAGGCCTCCACGAGGTCGGAGAACAATTTTCTCGGCGCCATCTGGAATGCGCGTCTGCTGACGCTCGATCGACTTGGCCGCCATTTTCCTGCGTGCTTGCTTTTCCTGGGCTCGCTGTTTTGCAGTTTTCTGCCCGCTCTTCTCTAGCGGCACGTACCTTCCTCCTTCGCTCGTGAACCATTGTCCTGGTTCCGAAAGTTCCTCCGGTGTAATCGTGGTTCCTTCCACAATATCCATGATTCACAGCTTTCGCACGACCACGAGCGGCAAACGATCCCCCGGTAGGGACGCCGTGGGCCCGGTCGGCCGTTTTAGGCTTAGCGCCGTTAAGCTCAATTCAGCTACGTGCTGCGTCGAACAAACAAAGTCAAAAAATGGCAAAATAAAGTCCCACTTGCCGAAAAAATGGTATCCTCGTGGTCCTCTTCTCTTCTGCCGTCGATTGAGCACAAAAGCCAGGAAAGCAAGATCGACAGGCTGCCGAAAAAGCCAAAATTCGCGGAGCCCATGTGAAGCGCGTCCGCCCGCTTCGGCTCTCCACAACTCTCCCTCTTACCTGCCCAAACAAAAACGGCGAATATCCTGTGTAACTTCTGTACGTTTACGCGCGAACAACTCAAAACTTGCATTGCGAACCAAAGTTTGCTGATAAAAAAAAAGATTGCATACAGTAGCTCTGGCAAAAATCGACATGTTGGCGCCTTTCCACTTCTCGGGTCTCTCCCGTAGTTCGGTCATTTGCCCTTTCCAATAATGCTCGCTTTCGCGGTAGGCATCCAGCTCGACGCCCATGTACTTGGTCGGCGTGTCTGTCCACGTAACATTGGCAAAGCGATCTGGTTTCGACGGCCACTGTTCATGCCAGAGCCCAAGGCACTTGGCCCAGTTCACCCCGCTACCGGTAACTTGAGAGAACTCACGGATACATTTGACAGCCTCGGTGATACTCTCCTGGTCAACCGTAAAAATAACGATGTCGTCTGCATACGCGAGCAGCTTCTCTTCGGCTGCTTGTAACCTAAACGCACTAATGTTGACATTATTCATAAGTTTCATGCACAATGCTTCAATATAAATGCAAAACAAAAGAGGGCTGAGGGGACAGCCCTGTCGCACCGAACGCTGCAGTCGAATGGGGGCTCCCAGACTCTTATTAATAATCACTCTCGTCGTGCAGTTACGGTACGCCAGGGCCACACCCTTACATATAACTGAACCAACATTGACATGTTCTAAAAGGGAAAACAAAATTTCGTGATCGTCGCAGTCGAATGCTTTTTCGAGGTCGATCTGAAGCATGGCGACCCGACCATCCCAGTCATCACAACACTCAAGGACACTTCGCGCCTTTTCAATGTTGGTCACTATTGACCTCCCTTTTATCCCACACGTTTGGTGTGGTCCTACTATATCCTTAATAACCGTTTGCAACCTTCGGGCCAAAACCTTCATAAAAATTTTATATTCAACGTTTGTAAGTGCTATGGGTCTGTAAGACGTTACCAGGCGTATTTTGTCTATTTCATCAGTTTTAGGAATGAGTACGGTGTGGGATGACCCATATGACGGAGGCAGGGCATTTACTGTGTAGGCATCGTTATAAATTGCGTTCAAAATAGGTGTGATTTCGTACTTAAATTCTTTGTAAAAACCCGCGCTGAACCCATCCGGTCCCGGCGATTTACCGGCATTTAAACTGTCAATAGCGTGCTCCACTTCTGTTTCAGTTATCTTTAGTTCTAATCTCTCTTTCACTTCATCGTCCAGACGCGGTATCGTCGCCAGAAACTTATTCTTAAAAGTGATAGCGTCTACCGTGTGGGATGCGAAGAGGGTTTGGTAATGGGCGTTGAACGCTGCTTTGATGTGGTCGTTGTCCGCCGCCAAGATACCGCCCCAATCTATTTGGTCGATGTGGTTCCGTTGAGCGTTTGCTTTTTCGAACGCCAGCGCTCGTTTTGATGGCGCCTCCCCTACAGCTGTGTCTTCTGCCCTTGCCCTCACTAACGCACCTCGATAACGATCTTCGTCTATCAATTCTAGTTTTTGCTTTGTTTTCCGTATATCTTCAATCCATTTCCCCGGCGCTCGAGCTTCCTGTTTAAGCAACGTACGGAGCAGTGTCCTTAACTCCGTCTCTTTCTGTTTTTCCTCAAACCGTATATAGGTTGCCCTCTCTATTGCTTTAATTTTTATAGTTTCTTTACACAGCTCCCACTGTTGCCAAAGGTGCATATTTTTACTTGGGTTTATTTTTTCAATTTCTTCTTTTACTATTCGGGTAAAATGTTCATCCTGCAAGAGTTTATTATTGAATTTCCACATTTCCCACGAAAAAGAATTCCCTCTCTTTACCCATCCAAAAGAACATTTAACTAAACAATGGTCTGAAAACGATACCGGCTCTACTTCATAACTATTGCATTCAGGTAAGATGTCGAGGGATGCATAAATGCGGTCCAGCCTTGCATGGCTCGAACCCTGGAAGTGCGTGAGCTTTACGGTGCGGGCTCCCTCGAGACACTCTGCCACATCCTCGAGGTTACACTCCTCAACAATTCGCGATAGCACTTCAGTGCTTGCGTCTCTGTATGGCCGCCGGCTTGTCTTGTCTCGCGCACTAAGGACGCAATTAAAATCACCTAGGACGATCAGTTGTCTATCGGTGCAGAGCCGCTGCTGGATGCCTTGGAAAAACTGCGCCCTTTCATCTGCTACATTAGGCGCGTAGAGACAGACAATCCGCCAATCCGTGCTATTCAGCGAAAAATCTAGAAGTGCACACCGGCCCGACTCACAAGAAAAATGACCAAGCACTTCAAGCCCCGGCAACTTCTTCACAAAAAGATCACAGCCAGCCGATGTGCCTACAGCGTGGCTAACCACAGCAAAAACCCTAGGCGTGAAACGTTGCACTATGCTCTCGGTCTCTTCCTCACCGTCAACTTTCGTCTCCTGCACAGCTAATACATCAATATCATGCTCCGTTAAAAGTCGGTACACCTGGCCTTGTTTTCTCTTTCCTGCCAGACCTCTAACATTTAGCGTGGCGACCTTCAACGGTGATGCAGGAGCCATTTTTTAAATAAGAAGAAGAGACCGAAAGCACGGTGCTTACCTCTCGCGCCTAGCACAAGGCTAGACGCCTCAGTCGCTGCTGGCGCCGTCCTCCTCGAGCTTCTGGCCGTGCTCGAGAGGCGCCGTGTCGCCGGCCCACCTCTCGCTCGCAAGGTTTGGGCGAAGCTTCAACGTGGGCCTCCTTGTTTGAGGCGCCTTTGCTGGTGGTTCCTCGGAAGTGGGCGTTGCCTCCTTGTCGTCGCCGGTGCTGGTGTCGGCATGTGGGCGTTTCCCGGGGGTAGCGGCCGTGGTCGTCCGACCACCGCAGTTGTGCCGGTGAACCTCGCTCACTTCCTTTGCTTCTGCGTCCTTGGGAGCCGGCAGGCTCTCCGCGTCCGCTGAGGTCTCCTCGCTTGGCTGTGGCAAATTCACCGTAGCTGGCGCGAGCTCTGGCTTATCGGCAAGGGGGGCGTCGCCACTCGGAGTCACCGAGGTGCCCTGCGACACGGGAACCTTGTCCAGCACGTCGGCACCCTTTGCTGCTTCCTCAGCCTCGGCGACGTCCATCAGCTCCCTGTTGTCGTCCTTCGCACCGAGCCCGGTCGCTGACGCGTAGGTGCGGACGCAGTCCTCGTCCGCGTGTCCATAGCGCCTGCACTTGGAGCACCTGGGCACCTTGCAGTCACGGCGAACGTGGCCTGCGCCGTGACACCGCAGGCACTGCATCGGCCGCCCGGGAACCACCACGAGAGCCAACTCGCCGGCGACGCGAAGCTGGTGGGGCAGGTCGTCCACCTTCATACCTGGCTTCAACTTGAGCAGCACTGTTCTCGTGGTGGATCCCTTTTCCTTCATTCCAATGACGCGCCAACGCTCCCGCGTCACCTCGGTCACGTTTCCGAACGCCGCGAAAGCAGTCCGGATGTCCTCGTCTTGGACACCGTGTAGCATCCAGTGCAGGCGTAGCTTCACCTGCTGGTCTTCAGGGTCGAATATGAGGCAGCGGCGTCCCTTGACTTCCAGCTCCTTTAAGGCGGCCAGCTTCTTCGCAGCTTCCGTGCTGTTCATGGTTACCGCCCACGCATGGTTGATTTGGTACGCCCCCAACGCCATGACGTCGGGGAGCGCACCGACGTTAGCGAGGGCATCCCTGAAGTCCTCGACCCTGTAGGGCCTCATACGCACGTCGCCGTGCAAAAACATCGTGTTTAACACAACACGTCCGGTGGGCAGGGTAGGCAAAACGATCTTGTAGTCCTTATCTTCTTCAGCGCTAAACCTGTTTCCGCGGCCAGCAACGGCCGCTAACGCCGCTCCAACGGAGCTCATGATAGCACGTCCGTCACGCTCGGTGGCCGGAAGTGGAATCCACTCAGCCACGAGTTCGATGCTTGAAAGCGGTACAAAAGCGCTTCTAGTGAATGCGGTGTTGCCTTAGAAACGTGCCGTAGAACGTTATCTGCGGTGTATATCGGTAATTAGCATGTTACTTACAGAAGTCGCAGTTACACGAGTAGCGAAGTACGTTTCCGCTACATTTCTTCTGCGCTCTGCGCACATGCAGAGCCATCTTGCGGCAAACACAGAAGAACCCCTCCTCGCAATGTGCGGCGCTGCCCCGACACGTGGCGCGCCACTCGCCCCTGACGTTTTGCCGTGCACCCTCATGGGTTGTAGAATCAAGCGTCTTTCCTTTCTTTAGGTAACTATCTTCACTCACCCGCTTCTCTCCTTCGGGCCGCGCGGGTACTGGTGCGAGGATGCCCCAATACCCTTGCGTTTAATGTTTTCTCGACGAGGTGCAATAACGCTATCGCGTTCCACTCTTGAAGGCGAAGCTTAAGCGTCCTCCAAATGTTTTGCTTCAATAAACTATTTATATACGCAGGCGGTTCGCAATGGTGAAGGGCGGCTGTGCGCGTCGTTTCGGGCGGTGCTGGCTACTGAGCGTTTCATCGAACACAGCGGCGTTCTGTGGAACGCATTAGCTCACTGGCGTTCTGTTAAGGCTGCGGTTGCCCTAGTGTCATATACACTTGCGGTGTGTTGTCCTATATATTGTGACTGCTGCGGAAAATAAAACGAATTTTCAGTACCGCTCGTGTTTCTGGTCCCTTCCCCTATCCTCGTCCTTTTGCGCTACTTTTTATTCAGAGACGTTCAGGCAGAATCTACTTTTTTGCCACTTATAGCAGATGTTTTCCTTCTCCATTGGGAGCCCCCTCCGCGACGACGCGTGCATGTGCAGTGCAGAACCTTGTTACCAGGGGCAACGCCGACCACATGAACGCAGGAACTGCCGCCAAAGAACTGCGCTCGAAAACGCCCGTGCCTGTGAAACACTACGGCTTCAAACTATTAAAGGCGGTGCTTAAGGGTTGCAATTTTTCATCTATTTTTCATTTCTTTAATGACACTATCATAAGATAGTGCCGTTAAAAAACGCGCCAGCCTTATAATGCGATATCAGGCTAGCGCAAGATAAGATGCGTTTCATCTGTGCTGCTAGGCGTTTGTTCGACAGCCAATTTTTAGAACGCAGAATCACTCTGAGATCAGTTACACTAGGCAACACTGAAAAGTGCGTTTTAGGTGACCACGTCCGTTCTTCGCATCGAAAGGTTTCCATTCCGTGTTGCTGAAAAACAGCGTATCCCTTTTATGGAGGCCCAGCTTTCTCCTAATCACGCCATTCGCTTGCTGAACATGGCAACCAGGGAATTCGGAAGGCTACGCTCACTGCTCCTAACAGTGCCGACAGAGGAACTGCTATTTATGGACGACGTTAGCGCGCCATGGCTTCCACGGCTTCAAGCTCTACCGCTGGACAGCGTACAAAACACCATTTTTGATGCTGTTTCTAAAGTGCCGTCAGCAACGGAGAGACTGCGTCGCATAGCATCCATTCGCTGCTGGCTGCTGCCGCAGTTGAGTATCAAGTGTTACTTCTATCGCTTGCGCTCTGCGTTGACGATACATGATTGTCCCGCGCTGCTGGGACGTGTGGAGTCTTCCCTGCGAGAGTACGAGTACGCCGAGGAGCATTTTTGGATCATACGAAGAAGTGCAGCGTATGATCCTCCTTACGGAAGCTCCCCGTGGCGCATACGAGAAAGAAAATGTAATCTACGTCTTCATGGACACTGCACATCCCTTTCTGGCTGCTCATTGTTCTAGGGAAAGCGTTCTTATTGGTTTGAAGGCTTTTCTGCGTAGCGAGCAATGGAGAGATGTCCATTGGCTCCGGGGTATTCCTCCCGGCACCATCGAAGTTGCTCTAAAAGGCGCCGTTACCTTCTTGGAAGCATCTACGCCACAGCTTGGATTCCAGCGGGCTGTTCCTTCAACATCGGCTCAAGAGTGTCGGATGCCGGGTGACCCTTTTCAGCACTCTGGTCCTTCAGATGCAGGTGGTTACGGTCACTAATTTATTGAGCGTCTATAGAGCAGGGCGTTCCTCGATCTACAATTACCGCTAACTAGCGGGTGCTGTCAGGGAGTTAAATTAAATTAAATTAAATTGGTTCACAGGAAGGGAAAGGCGCAGTAACTGTCACACTTGCTCTGTGGACACCCGAACCGCGCCGTAAGGGAAGGGAGGAAGGGGGAGTGAAAGTGGAAAGAGAGAAAGGGGAGCCGTAGTGGAGGGCTACGGAGTAATTTCGACCACCTGGGGATCTTTAACGGAGTTAATAATTGATTCACAGGAAGGGAAAGGCGCAGTATCTGTCGCACTTGTTTTGTGGCAACCTGGCCGCGCCGTAAAGGGAGGGAGGAAGGCAGGAGGAAAAGTGGAAAGAGAGAAAGAGGAGCCCTAGTAGAAGGCTAGGGAGTCACCTTACCTCTGCCACCTGACGAAGTTTAACGTGGTGGTAGTGGTAGTGGTTGTGAAAAGATTTATTATTATATATACAGAGAGGAATAGTCACTAGGTGGGATGCCTAAACAGGTACTCCGTTGGCGTTTGCGGCAGCCTGGGCGTACTGCGTTAAGCCCTATTCGGCGCCAACATCGCACAACACACGGAGGCCACATTGTTTGTTGTTGTTGTGGCTGTAGGAAGCAGGAAAAGAAAATGCACGGGCCGGCTACTGGCTCTGTAGCTGAGCCGCCTTCGCTGCCTCGTGCAGATAGAAGAGAAAATAGAGAAGAAAGAAAAGGAAGAGTGAGAGAAAGACGCGCGCCGCAACAACAGCCGTCGTCCACCACGGCGTGGGTGCTATGACGGCCTACAACAGATAAAAATGCGGTGGCAGGCTGGCCCCCGCCGCAAGTGGCGGTGACCTACCTGTCCCAGCCCCATCAGGGTAGTTCGACCTCCATCGAAACGTAGCCGCCGGCGGTCGGGATTAAACCTGGGTATTCTGGCTCAGTAGTCGGGCATCTTACCACAGCACCACCGCGGCGGGGCCTGCAAGAGAGTTCGCATGCGAGATACCGCCGGCTAAGTTTGTTAGCGGAGTGGACGCACTCGCAGCTATCCATGCGGTCTACTACCTCGCCTAGTTGAGCAATGTGCTGCCTTAGCTATCTACAACCCGTGGCTACAACAAAGAAAGGCGCAAGCATATGCATGCGACATTTCAAGCGGGAAGCGACAAGAATCCTTGTGCGCTGACCAACTCACAACTTTCCGTGTTTTCTTTTAGAGCGCAGATCAATTCCACCGTGTCACCGGCAGTACATTCTGGGAAAGCGACCAAAAAACTTTTATTGCCCGCATCTTTGTTATCAGTTATCGGCAGTTATCGCTATGCGTTGCAGGGAGCGTGCAGGAGCAGGCAAGGAGTGCATCCGCTGATCTTACAGCCTCAGCAGCGCGTCTCTCGCCGGGGCCTTTGAGATCATCCCACACGCTCGCGAACGAGGAGGTGATCTCGGAGGCCATGGCCTTGCACGTGAGGTTACTTTCTGCGCACGCTTGGCTACGCTGATGGTACAGCGGGGCACGCTAGTTCTATGACGGCGGATTTACAATTAAATCGTACATTCCTTGGTGAAAACTGTAGCGTTGCATTTTCGCTTTTTACGGATATTTTTCCTAAACCGGATCATAATGATTTTGCCTTGGTCGAATCACGTGCCTGAAATATTACTGCAATAAATATAGGAACGGTTAAAGAGGCCTAACAAAATTCTTTCCTATCTGTATTGTCTTTGTCCTTTTGGTAACCGGAATTTAATTATTTTGTTTATTCATACTGTTGGCCAAAAGCCGTTACAGGGTGGTTACAGAAAACATTTAAGATAGCAGTACTGCTATGCTTTAATCAGGTAACACAACATATTATATTGAAGAAATGGCACAACTACAAAGCAAGGAAAAAAAAAAAGAAATTCATCAGGATGTCATCTTTCTACCGCTGAAAATTAAAACGAAATCACAATTAGAAATAAATGTACATATTGGAAATAAATACACCTTCAATGAATTGTTAGCTATGTATTTCGGGGCACTACAAAAAGATCATTCAAGCCGGATTCAAGTTTATTTATAGTATGTGCTGTTAGCATTACATGGGGCAGTGAGTTCCACTCTTCTATTGTCCTCGGAAAAAACGAGATTTTATATGTATCTATTCTTGCTGACATGGGTTGGATTTGGTCTTGGTGGCT
>JAJIZL010035710.1:238-14801 GCA_023969395.1 Amblyomma maculatum | reverse complement strand
AAATTTTAACCTAGCTATTTTTCTGCTTTGGGAGAGCGGCGGTAGGTTAAGTTTCTCGAACATTTTAGTGACTGAGTCGGTTGAATGATATTGCGATAAGATGAACCTCGCTGCTCTTCTCTTTTATCTATGTGGGGCTTCTTGAACGGGTCCCACACGACGCTCGCGTACTCTAATGTTGGGCGGACGAATGTCATATATGCGGCTAATTTTTTGTTTTTTCAGGACCGAGTTTCAACTTACGTCTTAAGTACCAGAGCTTCTTTTCAGCAGCACAGCGTATGTTATTAATGTGTGCTTTGCAATTAAGGTCATAGGATATGGTTACACCTAGGTATTTGATTTGATTAACACGGCTTGTAGGCTTACCATTTATCTCATAATCGAGAGAGTAGACGTTTTTATTCTTATTTGGCACTCTCATGAACATAGTCTTACTGTTGTTTATTTTCATTTCCACTTGGAGCACCAGTCAATAATAGTTTGTAAGGTGGTCTGTAAAGCAGTCTGGTCGTTGTGGCTGGATACTTTGGGGTAAATTAAGCATTCATCTGCAAAAAGTCGAACTTTGATATTGGAGTCAATCCTGTCAACGATATCATTTATTTAACTAAGGAAACGGACAGGGCCTAGCACTGATCCCTGAGGGACGCCCGAAGTTACAGGTAAAACACCGGATTTTGCACCATTTACACCACAAAATGTGTTACTAAGTATGATTGTATCCATTTGATAATTTTATTGTTCACACCAAGATTGAGCAGTTTAAGGAAATCAGTGTGTGGAACACGGTCGAACGCCTTGGAAAAGTCACGGCAAATAGCATCTAGCTGGCCTTTCTCGTTAAGCACACTAGTAAAATCATGTAAAGTTTCGGTGAGTTGTGTAACTGTTAGCCCGCCCGGAAATATTTTACAAAGCACGTCTAATAACTTGCTTCTACTGCGGCTTTTATATAAGATAAACTTGAAAAATATCACCGCACGTTCTATCGCCCTGTTAACTTCTGCTGGTTTAAGAGCAGTAGGCTGAAGCACAGCTTCATTATCCGTTTCTTAGTGAAGGCAAAGCGTCAAGTCCCGTCCGTACTCGCTTGGCTGTAGTGTTGTTCCGCGCGCGTGCATATGCATTCATCTCGTTATTTATCGCACTGTTTCGCTGCGAAATTCAGAGCGATTGCTTAAATTGTACTTTATGCAAGAATGATTATTTGCCGAAAAAGAATAGTAATAATAATAAGATGTCCTGCGTGGGGTTTGAAGTTTTATGAGTGCATGCAAAATACACTTTCTATATCGGTGGAGAATTGACAAATTTAGGTGGTTTGATTCCAATACAGAAGCCCCCAGTAAGCGAACTGGTTCAACATTTTTTTTTTTTTCGTTTCTGCCCCAATCGAGCAAAGAGGCAGTGCGTGCGATGCGATGTTGCCGTGCTCGGTTCAGCCTCAATTGTCTTTGTACCTAAATTATTGGCATGTTTCCTGTTGTGCGATTCATGACTCCGGTTGTCATTATAATGAACGTTGACTCAAGCAGCAGTCGTGTTCTGAGATTTTTGTCTTTGGATAAGATTGTAACATCGTCCCAGGTATTCTGATGCCCCGTCTTGTGCGCGCGCTCTTACAGTGCACTTGAAGCAATCTTTTTTAGCGACAGCTGCACTACGCTTGTCAGCAGCGCCGCATTTGGCCGTGTGTAAGACAGGCCAAATGCGGTATTTTTTTTTTATTCTTCCTGTTCCCTGTTATCATTTTATTAGGGTCAATGGTTCGTAAGCTTGCATACACCGGTGTAGTTTATATTGGCGCTCTGGCGGGTCCGCACATCATGTACACGTATCTGTCAATAGTTATCTGTTTTTGATCCCGGCTGTGTCATATGGTGGTTGTTTTCAGCGTATAAAAGGCATGCTCGAAGCGTTTTTCGAATAAAAGTTGGAAGTTCTGAGCTCTAAGTGTGTATGTGTTTTCTCTCTTTGTCCGTGTTTTTTCGCGCAGTTTAATCATGAACGACAAGTACCAACTAGCCCGACAGAAAAGCCTTCTTGAATTATTTTGTTTGACAGAGACGAATACTGCCCGATAATCTGTGAGCTAGCATGCAGCAGCCTGAATCTTGTCTGTACAGTACTTCTATTTGGCAGAGTCTCCAAGCGCAGTCTCATATATTGGATTACTCACCGGTGGCAAGTCCATTTGGTGCCACAGGCTCTTGAGAACACTACACGTCACCCGTAATTCCAAATGGGTTGTTCATGGAGTCCGCTTCAAACGCGCACGTGGCACTGCTATTTTCAATTAGCTTGATGGTTTGAGACCTCTTCGGACCTCTTCGGATGCCTCTCTCTCTCTTCGCTCCGGTCTTTAGGGCCAGGGCACTCCGCTGTTTCAGCTCCGCGTCCTGGCTTCTGCACTTGACGATGCGCTCTTTTCTATGCTCCGGCGTGTCCGCATCTCTCTTGGCCATACGCCGCTCTTTCTTCCTTGACTCGATGGCTAACTGCGAGGTCACAACATCGGGTTCTGACAACTAGAGTTGCTCCCGTCTTCTGCGCCGTGCAGCGTCGGCCCTCTTGTTTTTCGTGATAGCGGCTACGCCGCCCTGTCATCCACCCACCGCGAACCGTCTTCCTTGCGCACGTGACTCCTTGGTAACGCGCGCATGCGCAGTAGAACGCAGACGACTGGCGTGCGCACTGCGCAGAGGAGCGCAAAGCGTCTCACTTCAGTAAGCGGCTCAAAACGACACAGCTCACTGAAGTGAGCCTGGGATAGCTCACCACTCATTTATATCTAGTGGTTTATGGAAGAGCCAGACACACGGCTCTGTCTCTGTCTCTCGTTCACTAACCCGCGTCTGTTCGACCTCACGAAACTCAATATGTGGAAAGGTTTCTCTCCGTTCTATCTCAATTCATGTGATTACAAAATCCCAAGAAACAGCAACATCGTTTTTTTAGATGCGATTCATTCTCTTTAAATCCACTATATCTACTGGTATTGCACGCATTCTCCAAGAGAGGATTTCGTTCATTTCTCGCCATGTGGTTTCAAAGTTATCTTTAAAAAATTAAGGACCACTGCAGAATCTTCATTGGAATAATGCTAGGCACGGATGCTTGTGTTGGTTGCTTCTGGTTGCTTAATTCACTTCTTTTACCTATTTTAGTTTTTAGTATTTTCAAATTGTGCGCCAAACCCTTCCTATGCCCTTTTTGGGCTCTACTTCCGGTTGCGTGACATCCCATCTTTGACTTCACCATAATTGACTGCCGTAACCACTTTAGTATTTGGTACTTATAAATTGCGCGCCAATTCCTTCCTATGCCCGTTTTGGCTCGACTTCAGGTTTAAGGACGTCAAATCCGGGATGTCACGTTATTTGACTGACGTTTACCTATCTTAGTATTTGATGCGTTCAAATTTGGCTCATAACCATTGGATAATGAGGCAATTTACAAATTCACATTTACATATTTTGACTGAAATTAACTACCTCAGTAACTTATTGGCCTAATTATTTTTCGGACACATTAAGTCCCCTTCTATCAATTTACACCACTCATTACCCTTTAGACCCTATTCACTATCAGGTTTAGCAGGCGGCGGTTCTGGCAACCTTGTATTACAGAGACGCCATAACGTTGGGTGGTTCGAAACTAAAAAGCGTCCTCCCTGCTGCGCGTTGCTAATTTGTCGGATACTTGAGACGCCGTTTGAAACGCCGTCTAACCAGAAATCGAATTTCACCGACGCCGTGTCATGATTCGCCGTAGGCCCTCTCTCGATTTCTTTCTCCTTCTCTCACGTTGCGTTATGCATTCCATGGTTACCAGGAAGGCTTCAATGACGTCAAGTGAATAAGCTCTATATCATTTGTCAATTGCAACTGCTGCGCACACTATTCTGTGTGTTCTGACTCCAACTCATTATCTAATTATGGTCATATATATATTTTCGTACACAACATTACGTCACCCTATTGACGGACGTCACCCTATTGATTGACACCACCCATTAACCTCTATCACTTCTCAATTACAACTGCTGCGGACTTTTAAATGTTTTTGCCTGTAATTAATTGCCTAATTACTTTATTGTCCTATATATTTTTCGAACACAGCTTTAAGTCACCTTCTATCGATTGAAACCCTTTAATAACTTCTACTACTGCTCAATTACAACTGCTGCGGACACGATTTTCCTGACGCGGTCTGCGGAGCGGTCTGTGAACAGAAAACTGAAATTAGTGAAGTAATGCTTTTACATTAATAATGTTGAACATCATTCACTAAGTATTATCTTTATTATGTACTTAGGGCCATCAATGTCAAAAATAGCCCAAAATCTCATGTGGACTGACTTTAATATTTACAGGTGGTGGCGATATAGACAGATATAGATAGCGAATTTTAACATAAAGAAGCAGATTAACTTATTCGAGATCCCTCTGATGTAGCCGGGGTTCGGTGGCCTAAGCTTCACCGCAGTCGAACCATAAAGAGCCGAGATGAAGGAGCAGGAGCAGCCAGGGAGGAGAGTCAAATAAAAGGGTTTTTATACAACTTTTTACATGATGGGAAATTTACAGGTTAAGAGAGGAAAACGGAGCTCTTTGTGGAGACAATTTTCACCGCTTAAATAAAATCGGTTGTCCCCACTTCCCTAGCTGGGGAAACAAAGTTCAATTTGTGCAGTCCAATCAGTGAGCACAAGAGATCACTCGAGGAACCGCCCACTGCCGACGGTGGGGCTCGGACCTCCTCTCCCATCTTTCGGTGGCAAGGGCAAATTTTCCGATGTCGAGGACGATCTTGTGTGGGTGATGGAGTTTCTGCACCAAGGTGAAACATCCCGCGAAGTCGACCGCTGGCGGCGGTCATTTCCGCCGCGTAATTTCATGATCACCCGCCTTCTTGAAGAATTGGGCGAGCGGGGTCAACCGTCAAGGCTGCTCGGTGGGGCGCCTCTGGCCCATTCAGCACAACGATAGGTTCCTTGCTGTCGCCGTGGCGCAAAGGGGATTAAGGCTTGAAAGGCAGCTCGTTTCTACCCCGACGGAGGGGAGGCAGGAAGGGTTGGTCGCCGCAGCCGGAAACAAAGCGTCACTCCGCCGCCGTCGCCGCCGCTTCGCTGCCTTTGGCGCCGGACGCTCGCCGGCGTCCGCTAAGTACGCCTCCCTTTTCAGCTGCTGAAGTTGCGCGTACATCGGCCGGTACCCCCGGTCAACAGTATGTCCGCCGCCCGAAGAGGTCTCGCAGTGGGGCAGTCCACGCCGCTCCGCGAAGAGACCTGGATTCGGATCAGCCTGGTTGGTCCAACCACGTATCAAACCTGGCCCTCTGGTTGCTGCTTGCTCAGTGGACAGCTCTAACAGTCTCAGCCACGCAAGGCCCAAAACACAGCAAATAGCAAGCGCAAAGCCAACTTCGAAAACTGCCAGGTTGCTTTTTATCCAAGATTGTCTTTTTTTAAAAAACAAACAAAAAAAAAACAAATATTGCCCCGACAATTTCGAGTGCTTGTCGGAAAGAAACCATGTTAGAGAAAACAAGAAAACAGAGCGGAATTTCTGTTCAAAAGCGAACACTCAAGCTAGAATGTTGAGCCATGTCGTAACAAGATGCCGTAGAAAGTCACTTCCTGCGACAACATATCACAAGGTGGAGCTGGAGGTGACCAAAGGGCTATACAAATAAAAAAAGTAATTCCAAACAAAAAGAGAAAAATGGGATATGTCAAGGGAGTTAATGCCTGGAGGCCAAACATTAGGGCATTGCCCAGGGAAACTTTGGCAGCGGCCATCAGCGTTGGCATTGTCACGCACTTTTCTTTACCCCCATGCCAGATGCGCACTCCGACAAGCTAGGCTCCAATGTATGCACGTTAAAATGGCAGGTAATCGAACAAAGGCCATTTGTACAAGCTGTTACGACTCTGCACACAACACTGTAATTTGCTGAAACAAGACAAGCACCTTCCTTCTCGGACGCACTGCTTGATTGGTCACGTATATCATGGGGGTGGTCCTCCTCTCCATTGTCAACCTGTCAAGTGGTGACGACCCACACGCCGCGGTCACCCGTTTTTTTTTTTCTCAGCAGCTAAGAAGGATGAGTGTTGTCAGGAACCCTCAATAGCCTGACTAGCTGGGGATTTTTTTTTTCTTTTTTTTTCGCCGATTCCATTCACCCGTCTCGTTTCAATGCTTAGCCGCGCCCTTGAAGTCTGCAATCCTACGGCAGAACTCGAAGTCGAGATCTGAGAAAACCTTGAAGGTCTAACGTGACCTTTTCTGCGTTCAAACTGTACGCTTCCGAAACGTAGCCTGCGCCTGGGGAACGAGCGACTCGTGTGGCCTGCTGATCCTCCTGTCTTGGATCCAGTTTGCATGCTGCATCCCTCTCTTACTGCCGCGCATTATGCAGTGCCATTTTACGAGGTCACGACGTCTCTTTTGTAGCAAGCTACTCCTGTCGCCTGTCACTGGGCCACTACTGCACTGTCTCGAGTGACAGGAGGGCCTAGAACACTTGGATTTACGAACCCCTTGACGGTCTGCCTCTGCCGGTGCCGTAACTGGCTTTGACCCTCTCTGCGCGCGCTTACTCGGTTTCCTTTCACGCAACGGCTACGGTCCCTTCCTAGCTCACCGCACGTGTCACCCCTCGCGCAACAACTACCTGGGTGTTTCGATATAAAGGGAGACATTTTCCAAATACAGCGGGGCTTTCTACTTCTGCTGCTAAAGACTTCGCGGCCCGACATCGATCGTGCCGCATTTGACTTTAACCTTCGCTGCGCGCACTTCGCTTGGGGTTCTTTCACGCGAGCTCTGCCCGCCCTGCCTACCTGCAACCCGCCAAGAGACAACGATCTCAGTGTCTCGAAGTACTGGTAACCATACTCGAAGAATCTCTTGTGCCTCTAGATCTACGAAAGCCTCTACGGTCTGACACTGATAGTGCCACAGGGGGTCTTCCTCGACGCTGTGCGCGTTTTGCTTTTGCGCCTTTTATGTGGCAGCTCCGTAGGAAGCGACTCATGTTTTTCCTCTCAAGGAACAACGACCTAAGTGTCCCATGTTAGAAGAAGACATGCTTGAAGTGCCCAGGGGCCTAGGACATTTAGATCTGCAAAAGCGCCTACTGCCTGACTTTGCCAGCGCCAAAGTTGGCTTTAGCCTCCACTGCGCGCGCTTAGCTTTCTTTCCTTTCACACGACAGCTAAGCACCCTTTCTCGCAGCCTCTTCATGGCGCCTGTCAATAGACAACTACTGTGATGTCTCGACACAGAAGTAGACTTTGTCTTTGAACATTTAGTTCCACAGAAGCCTCTACGGCCTGACTCTGCTAGCACCGTAGCTGGCTTTGATACCTGCTCATCCTGCGCACCTTTCGCGCGACAGCAACACACCCTCCTCAGCAAACGACACATGTCATCCGGCAAAGGACAGCTACCTGCGTGTTTCATGCTAGGGGAAGACATACTCGAAATGCTGAGGGGTCTTGAACACGCTGATCTGCGAATGCCTTGGTTTCTCACGCGACGCGTGAGCAATCGAAAGCGCTGAGATGCCAATTCCTTTCGCTTACGCAGCTTCTCGGTTTTCAACTCGGCTTTGAAAGTGACCTGAATTTTCCTATCTGCCCTGAAAACCTCCTGTGTGGCCTTCTCTATGTGATGCCACTCTTCTGAAACTTCTACTGGCGCGTCACCAGTTTTCGCAGAGACTTCACGGGTTAAGCTACTAACCTCCCTCGCAGGGTCAATTTTGGTCACCTCTCGCTCTTTCTTGTGAGTATGAAAGTCCCCTTCGCTTTCCGCGTCCTTTCTGCCCTCTTAATGCCCGCGCTTCGCTTGCACTGCGCTATCCTGAGGCCGCAAGCGGGTGAGATCCCGAACATCGTCGTCTCCAAAAGAAAGGCCCTTTTTATAAGCAACATATCCGAGTGATCAGAGAATCCATACGGATAACACTCTGGCTGGGTTTGAGAGATGGCTGCCTCTGTCTCAGGAACTCCAAATGTCTCCTCGATCTCGTCGCGGGCAATGGGTAAACCTAAGCTACTCTCCTTACCTAGCTGCCTTTCTCAGGCACGCTCGCCTAGTAACTCCGCAGGCCAAACGTCTAATGGGCGGACAACATCCTTTCTAGCTGCCGAGTTACAGGGAGCTTTACGCGGTTTTCCTTTTATCGCTCACTCTCCCCGATAGGGCTGCACAACTCGCGACTTGTCGCCATTAGACTGAGACGAAAAGGTAATTCTTGGCTTACGGCAACCGGTCGCTATATTGCCAGGCTCTTGGCAACGGAAAGAGACAATCGGTTTCCTAGCTTTAAAATCCCTCTCTTTTATCGCCTCTTCCTCTGTGCTACCTGTTGCACATTTCTCTCCAAGTGGAACATTAGCCGACGCGTTTCTCGTGCCAGTCTTGGCTTCCTCAGTTGCATTAAACTGCTCCCGAATATGCCTACCCACCTTCAATTCGAATCGGACGCGCTCTTGCTTTGATCCTCATCGTTGCAGTTGCTGATCTCTGATTTCAAACATTGCGTCTATCGAGATTGCCTGATTACTAGTGGCATTACTTCCGGTACGCTTTATCTCTGCGATTAGTAAATCCAATCTTTTGAGCTCTAGTTCTCTTTCTTTCGCTCTTTTAATCCTGCGGGCCTCTTCCTCAGTCTCTCTGAACTTCTCCTGTATGAAATCCCAGGTCTCGGAAATTTCAACCTCCTCAGCTCCACACTCCCGAATTGCCCTCACAAGTTGCGACTCTTTAAGGCTTTCCCCGACTTCAATTCCCAACTCTTCACAAAGGAAAATCAACTCTGCTTTCTCTAGTTTGTTCAGATCCATGGCCAATCTCTAACGAGGACTTTCCCAAACAAATTGTAGCGTGATAACCGCTCCACCATGCACGCTACTCAAAAACAATATTTACTAGTTTTGATAAAATCGCTGAGTTATCAGAACTGGCAGATTCTCAAAGAAAGTCAAGCGCTCACCATAATACCGGTGCCAGGACCAAGCGTGGACGATCCCACAGCTGCCATCCAGATGACGTGGCCGGGGTTCGGGGGCCTAGGCTTCACCGCAGTCGAATCATGAGGAGCCGAGATGAAGGATCAGAAGCAGCCAGGGAGGAGAGGCAAAGAAAAGGGTTTTTATACAACTTTTTACATGATGGGAAGTTTACAGGTCAAGAGAGGAAAACTGAGGAGCTCTCTGTGGAAACAATTTTCACCGCTTACAGTCGGTTGTCCCCACTTCCCTAGCGGGGGAAACAGAGTTCAATTTGTGCAGTCCAATCAGAGAGCACAAGAGATACTCGAGGTGCCGCCCACTGCCGCGGATGGTGCTCGGACCTCCTCTCACATCTTCGGTGGCGAGGGCAAATTTTCCGATGTCGATGACGATGTTGTGCGGGCGATGGAGTTTCTGCACCAAGGTCAACATTCCGCGAAGTCGGCCGCTGGCGGCGGTCATTTCCCCCGCGTAGTTTCAAGGTCACCTGCCTTCAAAAATTTGGCGAGCGGGGTCAACCGTTAAGGCTGCTCGGTGGCGCGCCTCTGGCCAATTAAGCACAACGATAGGTTCCCTGCTGTCGCCGCCGTGGCGCCATGGGGATTAAGGCCTTAAAGGCAGCTCGTTTTTATCCCGGAGGAGGGGAGTCGGGAAAGGTAGGTCGCCTGTCGTGACGCTGGGGCTAAGTCGACCCGGCCTTCACTTGGTAGCGTGCAGAGGCTCCGGGTTGAAGAAGGATTGAATCTTCGAAGTTGGTGAAATATGTACAAGCAGGTTTAATGGCACTTTGAGAAAACTTATTTACATGATTATTTACATGAAAAAGAAGGGTACATCAGCAAAAAGGCAAGCGTTAAGAATTCATAGCGAGAAGCGACTGGATGAGCCGTTTACCCAGGGCTCAGAGCCCTTTTTTCGGGCTCTGCACAGTCCTTAAAACCCCCTATGTCCAGCCCCCCCTCTGAAGATGCTGACCAATCAGTTCCAGGGCACGCCCCTCAGATATCGGCATCCAATCGAACACATCACTGCACTGATGGTCTGAGGCACTGACTGGTCCGGCGTTAATTCGTTGGGCGTGATCACTTGTTGGCGGGAAAAGCTTGGGAACGGCGAGGAGAGGAGGTACATTTCTATTCTTCAGCAAATCCATAGGCTGGTTCTGACAAGTGGGTTTCCTTCTCAGAAACCCAAGCGCACGTGCGCGCCACATAATGATCCCAGCATTGTCCCTTTCCGACAATTGCAAATCTTTCCTGCATTCCTGGGAAATCACTTAATGGCTGTATGCGTCATGCTCCTTTCTTGTCCTGCAAGTCAGCGGACATGTCACTCTGTCGTCTTCTTTTGGACAGTAGGCATTCCTCACTGGACGATAGGGCTTCTCGACTGGAAGGGTGAACAAAAGAAAGAAAGCACTTCCGGCATTTTCCGCAGGGGGACGTTTCTTTGTGTTTTTCCAGATGTTCTCTTGACAGGGTCAATTTCGCATTTGCAGGGTTTTCACAAGGCAAAACAGGCTTACACAAAGGATTTATGGAAACAGGCTCACTTAGAGCCTTTGTACCAACAGCACATATCCACAGCACTTATATATGCCCACAGGCGAACAATAGAGCGCGCAAATGCGGATGCATGGTCGTAACAGCCTCCTCCCCCGCCAGAAGAGTCTCGGAGCAGCAGTCGCAGCTGCTGCATGAAGAGACGACTTAATGGCCTGCACATGAACGACTTAATGGCCTGCACATGAACGCTTGAAGCTCACTGTTGCTTGTCGCGTTGTCTTGATTGTCGTAGGCCAAATTGCTTGAGCTGTCTGAAACTCAACCACATGTCGAAACAAGCACTCGGCTCCCGTCTGAAGAGACCAGGTTAAAAGAAAACTGCCATTGTTGTTCGAGAAAAGCCCACTCTCAAGACGTTCAGGACCCACGTATGCCTCGAAAACCAAACGTGCTGCTTTACATAGTCACATATATTCAAGCGCACGAAAAAAAAAAGAAAAAAAAAAGAACCTGAGTATCAATTTGGATACATGGCGAGGAACACCTCGGACCGCTTAGAAACAGCGGCTAAGCGCGTCCGCATTCCCATTTAATTTCCCCTTTTTGTATCTTATTTCAAAATTGTACTGCTGTAAAATCAAGCTCCACCTAAGAAGGCGACTGTTCTTCGATGTCGCAGTTTGCAGCCAAGACAGGGGACAATGGTCCGTCTCTACGGTGAATTTGGCCCCTCCAAGATAGCGCTGCAATTTTTGAATGGCCCATACAATGCAAGCGCACTCTTTCTCTGACGCGCAATAAGCCCTCTCTCTAGAACTCAGTTTTCTGCTCAAGTAGAGCACGGGGTGCTCATTACCGTCGTCATCTCTCTGGCAGAGAACAGCACCTAGCCCTCGATCACTGGCATCACACTGGACCGTGAATTCTCGGTCATAGTCTGGAGCTCGCAATACCGGACGGCTAATCAGCACAGCCTTCAGGTTTACGAAGGAGGCTTCCTTTTGTTCGTCCCAGACTACATTTGTCGGTTCTGTCTTGCGGAGACCGTCGGTCAGAGGGCTAGCCAAAGCTGAATAGTTAGGGATGTAGTGATTGTAGTATCCCGTCAGACCCAGGAATGCTCGAATTTCCGTCTTCGTGCTCGGCCGCGGGTAGTCTGCTACCGCAGAAATCTTAATCTCGCTGGGTTTCCTGAAACCTTGACCTACATTGTGACCCAAGTAGTCCACGGTCGCCCTTGCCAGGCAACATTTCTCGGCCTTTACGGTTAGTCCAGCTTGACGCAAAAGGCTCAGTACAGCTCTTAGATGTACCATATGGTCCGCCCATGAGTCGGAAAAAACCGCAATGTCATCAAAATAAGGCACCGCGAAAGTTTCAGACTCCTTTAAAACCCTATCCATGAGTCGGGAAAAACAAAATGGAGCATTTTTGAGCCCGAAACTCATCATTGTTGGCTGGTAGCTGCTAGATGTGGGGAAGTGCTTAGCTTGACGTTGGTTTGATTTGAAGGTCAATAAGACGAAACTTGGAGAAACTCTCGGCGGTACGTGAGGTGATAGACATGCTTGCTTTCAATAGTTTCACGCCCGAAAGCGACTCAGACTATAAAGGGCAGCGTGCAAGAGGTCTACGCTAATTTCGACAACTTGGCGTTCTTTAACGTGCATTGATATTGCACAGGAGACGGGCGCCTTGCTTTTTGTCTCCACGGAAAAGCGGCATCAGTGGCCGGGATTTCATTTCGCTCCACTGGGCACAACAGTCGACTGTCATAACCAATGCACCAGAGCGGTGAAGATGTCGCCTTAAGATTAAAAACATTACTGCACGTTCGTAACGCCTTTATAGGCACCAACAGGTAGCCACACCATGTCATAAGTTTGGTTCTTATGACCTTGCTATTGCATACATGCTGACATTAACTACTGACCGCTATTTTACTTCAAACACAGCGTTCGAAGTTGCAATACGACATGGGTCTTTTTACGGTCGTTCGTGGAAAGTGGTAAGAGACGAACAGTATTAACACCTTTGAGTTTCATTAATGCATCACTGATAAATGTCTGCCTGTGCAAAATATTATTCGTAAATTCATTCGAATGCATCACTGATAACTGTATGCCTGTGCAAAATATCATTCGTAAATTCATTCGGTATGCAGAGAATTCACACCCCTGACTTTCAGATTACTGAACCAGCCTACTACAAGTTAACTGACTTAAAGATCCTATAGAGTACCGAATGTGGTATGTGTTGATTTATGAGCTTGCAGGGGTTCTTTCCAGTGACCAATTTTTCATTGTGGATGAGAGAAAGGGCATTCAAGATGGAAAGCAGTCGGACATCACAAAGATTTGATATAGTATTGCATGCTTTTAAAAGGTAGGTATTCAGTGTAGTAAAGCGCTGTACACAGTCTTGCTTTGACAGGAGGGGGTGGTAATCATCTTGGTCATCATCTCCAGCGTCTAGCGCTCACCCAGTTGGTTATGGATGGCTGGCTGGTAGTTGAAGTCATTCCGCTTTTTAGGTGGCCAAATGTATTAGCCGTACATTATCATTGAAGATCTGATGCTTATGTGTCACGCTGTTGTCCCTCCTCTAGGTTTCACACATTCGCCCAATCCCGCCGCTTGTAACTCTGAATGTGATTCGCATTGTGACAGGAGTGAAGTCCAGTCCTCGCCCCCTCGTCATCTATGTATGTGGTCTACCCTTGTGCCTTGCTTTTACTCGTATGTATATAACAGGACGGGGCGTGTTTAGGGATGTGACGCCAGCTGTAGAAACAGTAAGCACTCATAACAGCTTACCGCTGCAATCAAAACACGCAGGTGCTCCACGAGGTACTTGTGCGGATGACCTTGTACTTCCTCAAAGGAGGAAGCCAGCTCGTGGCTAACTACCACACTTGCCTCAATAGTGCCTTGAGTTAGACCTGAAATCCAGTGCGAAAATATTTAGCGACAATTAACGTCTGCTCATCAACCATCTTAATTACCTGCGTATTAGTTTTGTTCTATAGCTTTGCACATCAACCTACCTACCACGCTAGCAGGGATTGTTACAGTGATGTATATTATTATTTTGTTTTATGTAATTTAAGTTTCTAATGACGTTTTGTAATGATTTTGTAATAATACTTTAAAAGAGTTTATTCGAGCTGGAGTCGATAGGCATTGATGGACGAGCGCAGTCACATACGGGCTATGAGGCATCACTAGCCTCCAGGAAGCCCTTCGTTTTCCTGGGCACTGATTCACATAAACTGCTCGCAGTGAGATCCAATACAGTTACTTCGTACCAGGAAGTAAAGCCAACCTCGCGACTCATGGTGAGCAAAAATGGATTGATTATTTCAGTTTATTTGATCCGTTGATTTCGAAGAAACGTTGGGTTGGTGACTTAGGAGGCCTGACAAGGGCTCTAGTCATCCGTGGAGAGTCCAGCTATAACAGACTGCCACATAGAGTGAACAAAAAATATGTAAAAAATCTGTACAGAATACACATCCCTTCCAGAGATGACATAAATTTCTACGAACAAAGTAGGCTAAATGCGCATAGTGATATTCTCACAAATGCAACCGGACGAATTACCTAGAGTAGCAATACACAAGCAAGCAAAGCGCTAATACATACACATATAGAACGTAATACATCCATCACACACAAAACCCGTAATATATCTGTCACACACAAAAATAATAAGTACACGTGCCATAATAAACAGAGTTCATTGCAACAAACTATTGAAAAAGTCTTAACGTTACCATGTATTTCAACGTGGCTGATACCAAATAAACAGCGTACACGAGCAAGGCGGCCCATCAACCCACATCCGCTCCTTCGTCATCCTTCTAGGTTGAATTCGTCATCTTTGTCATCAATCTGGTCTATAACAATTGCCGAAACGAAGCCCTTCGGGTGGGTGAAGTGTTGTCACTAGAATGTCAGTTCTTGAAACAGGCGAAATGAGTCACCCCAGTCTTCGCCTAACGATGTTCACTGGCTTTCATTCG
>JAJIZL010035709.1:0-13629 GCA_023969395.1 Amblyomma maculatum | reverse complement strand
AAGGAGAATGTTTGTAACCAGACTTATGCGGAGGAACCACCTTGCCCATCTTGCAGTCGTCGGGTGCAGAGCCAGGTTCGTGTTATTGCAGCAATAAGTTAGAAAGAGTTAACGATCTATAACTTGTGTGTTATTTATTAGTATAATGTGGATTTTATCCACCCCACAAGGCGAAGAAATCTTTGATCAACAATTTTTTTTATTCTTACAGGATCATATAAAATGGGGTGCACATGAAGGAAGTTGTTGGGCGGAAAATCAGAATGCGAAATATTTGAACTCTTTTAAAAGCTACTCAGAACACGTCATTAAGTACGTGCGCAAAATTTTCTCGATGCATTGCTTGGCCATCTACATCCTATAGGGTGGCTGTAAACAGATTATTTTTCATGACAACGTTCTAAAATTGGTGGAGTATATTAACATCGAGCGCAGAATATGAGCGAAAAATTTATCCTTAGTTTATTTTATTGCGATCTTGTAACCGGAAGCAACAGAATAATAAACGTCCATCAGGAGCACATAAATAGACAATTAGGAGGAGCGAAACAGATGTTTCGTCTTGCTCGAAAGCCTTTTTAGTGACGAAATAACGCCAGGAATGTGTCTGCTAGTTGTCTTCCCAGAAGAACTTACGAGTCTATCAGAACGCAAATTTACACTTATAAAGATAACAGTTAGTCGACACTGCGCGATCGTTAAACAATGGTAGTAAACCATCTACAAAAGTAGCGAGTTCACTATTATTACCCTTAGTATTTGCCCTCTTGTAGCCGAGGATACATTTGCAGCCATTATTGCGGGTAGGTGTTCAGATTTTCAGTATGAATTGAAGCAAAAAGTGGTCAGTTAAGCCTGGGAGACAAGATCAAGGCAAAGAGTATGAAAATGTCTAGCATGTTGAGTTAAGATGTAAATGCGTACGCTGAGTAATGAGCTGTGAAAGGTTAAAATCTGCGCACTAAAAAACATCACACTCAGTGCAAAACGTTGGGCATGAGAACTTGCAGTGGAACATAAAATGTGTGAAAACAGAAGTCCCCTGTGATTATAATAAGAACTTTTGGAAAACGAATTGAAATCGTGTACAGTCATCATGAAGTTCCTTAACAGATGTAACAAACTACGAAGGAAGGCGATAGTATACGCCCAAGATCAGTTTTGTAACGTACGCGTGCAGTTCAGCACAAAAAAGTGTTAATCTGATAACAGCTTGAACAAGGCAAGAAAATAGCGTGTGCGCCACAGCAATCAAAACGCAAGCTCCATTGTTTTACCCCTGTCCCAGCGATAAGCTAGGAAATTCTTGGTGCAGGAAAAAGTTTCAGGGTTATCAGCTTGAGCAGACAGCCACGTTTCAGTAAGGCCGCCAATGTCAGCATCACAATCATCGACAGTCGCACAAGGGTCATCGTGCTTGGCTAAAACACTTCTAATGTTAGCGCATAATACTAAGAGTGAATCGGCTCCGGATTGGCGCCCACTACCCCTCTCGTTAGTTAGTAGTAGATTCGGAGAAGAGCTTGGTAGCACCATGAATCTCTTCTGTGCTATCACTAAGATGGTAATAGTAATAACACTTTTCGTTCATGCATTTCTTCCTGTAGCGCAGTTCGAATTTTGACTTTCGAGCTATTCCATATTCAAAAAGGTTTTTACGCTTGACGCTTCAAGACAAAAAATTTTCACCTACACTGAATTTCTCTTTTTTAAGTTTGAATCCGGAAAACAAAATTGTTTCCCTCGTTTTAAATGAAGAGAACCTTCAATGACTCATCGGGATTTATTTTCTGTGAAAGCGCCCAACCTAGGCGCACGTGCAATTGACAGCTCTTATATTGTCACGTAGTGGTGACAAGACCGTTGACACCAAAATAAGACACAGGCTTGATGGTACTGAAACGAACTCTTTATTGGGCCGACTTGCGCCCGCAAAAGAACTAAGCAACTCGGCGGCGGCGATAGCAATAAACGTGCTCTTCGATCGTCGAACAAAGAATGCCCGTCACACTCGTCAACGCTCAATTTAAAGGCCGCTCAAAACAATCTAGATAACCTCGCAAACTGCTACAAGCACAACATGGAACATTGTAGAAAGATACGCAAATGATCGGAATCTTCTAGACAGATCTCAATGTACCGTTCGCGACAAAGAAAATGATAACGCGTCGTATCGCGACAACGAGCATGAACAAACACGGGATACAGAATTGATATGCCTGCCAGAATCACAGTGATAAGGCCGCATGCCGGCGGCTATTAAAAAACAACAAATACAGTTTTGAAGGTTTTGCGGAATTACTTCCCCCTAAAAAAAAAACATCGCCTCGATGTTCCAAAATAAACAAAGCAACTTAATAGAAACATTACAAAGCTTAAACACCACGAATTCGTTAACGCGAGTAATAAGGCTTCAGACGAAGTACATGTACAATTTCTGGGCGCGCGTGTAGCCGTTGTGATGCTGTCGTACCGTCGGGAATGACTTCATAGTCCAGTGGTCCGACGCGGCGAAGGATTTTGTAAGGCCCAAAGTATCTACGCAGCAGCTTTTCACTTAGTCCAAGGCGGCGAAAATGAGCAAATCCACATTTGGTCTCCTGGATTGTACTCTGCGTGGCGTCGTCGTAAGTTTTATCGTCGGGTGTCGGTGCACTGTTGGTCTTAATTCAATACGCAGCCGTGCGAATCGTCGAGCTTCCTCTGCACGCTTGCAGGTAGGCGGCGACGTCAAAGTTGTCCTCGTTGGTTACGTGCGGCAGCATTGCGTCGAGCGTCGTCGTGGGCTCCCTACCGTACACAAGCTTGAACGAGGTCGCTCTGGTCGTCTCCTGGACTGCCGTGTTATACGCGAAGATCACGTACGGCAAGATGGCGTCCGAGGTCTTGTGTTCAGCGTCGACATACACGGCGATCATGTCCGCGATCGTTTTAGTCAGGCGCTCCGTAAGGCCATTGGTCTGGGGATGGTACGCAGTTGTTCGTCGATGGCTTGTATGACTGTAGTCCAGGATGGCTTGCGTCAACTCTGCATTTCATGTTCAAGAACCGCAAGCTTATCTTCAGTCTCATCCGAAGACTCCGAAGCGACGTCAGGAAGGCCTTGGAAGAAGAGATTATTACGACCCCACCTATGTTCCAGTTCCTCATGACTAGCCCTCAGTTTGTAGCTTTCACAGGCCAGATCATCAGCTATGCTTTAAAGTTGGCGCCATTCCTGCTGAAGCCATGCAGCAGCAGCAGGTTTGTTTTAAACCACAGTCAGTCTTTTGTTGATATCAGTTACTTGGGTCTGAATTTCTGCTTGACTTACCTTGATTTCATTTACTGTATAAATCGACCTGGTACTTTATAAGTAGAAATTGAAGTGCTCATAGCGTGCATCAACGGAAAAATATCGTTTAACTGCATGCATAAAAAATGTGATATAATATGCCCATGCGACAGAATAGTTATGAATATGTATTCACTAAAAAGTGAGACAGGTACGCGCCTTCATTTACCAATAAAGTAACTTCAAGGATATAAAAAAGGGCAAACGTAAAGGAGGTGTTTAAAGTGCTATTGCTGCGTCGGTGAATTGTTCCTCTTTGCAACCATCTAGAAGAGCTTTATGGAGCTGGGCGCTCACGGTGACGTGAGCTTTATGGAGCAGGGCGCTCACGGTGACGTGTTCAAATTTGAAGTTGGCGATCATCTGCTCTGCCTTTAGCGGATATTCCGTCGGTCAAGTATTTATGCTCGACCGCTTCATCTAGCTGGTAGTTAGAACTGGTATTATTTAGGAGCGCCTGAAGGTGGAATGTTCCAAATAAGGAAACCTTATTCTGGACAAGATAGGGTGCTTGAATGATGTACTACTTTTTCAAATCTTTTCAGAGACAGGAGTAACATCTGAAGCAGAGGATAGCGGTAAGTGTTCGAGCATAATTCCTAGCATGCTACGATCATGCTTCTCGTTCCTACAACGGACTAGCGGGCGAATTACTTGCAACCTCTGTGTTCCACCAACTGCTAAGGCAAATAGGCTTTTTCAGTGGCAGAATGCTACCTATCTTCTCAGGAGCAAGATGGGTGTTTAGATGAAATTCCTAATGTTTTTTTGTGTCTCAGCTGCAGTACTGGTGAAACGCAAGTGACATTTTCTGGTAAGAGCGGACTTTCTGTTTATTAAGCAGGCGCGGGACTTCACAGCCTTGTAGCTGTCGTCATTGAGATTTTTTTTTTTGTCTAGAAATCACCTACGCAAAACTTCAAGACTTCCTGAAGTCATGACATGCCTTGTTTTTAGATGCATCATGTATTCATAAAAGTTCGTTCAACACCCGCGCGAAGCTTTAAATACATGCTGCTGAAAAACGCCAGTGGAGAGATATGTGGATATAAAACAGAGTTTAGAATATCTCACTAAACCGTCTTAAGAACGCGTACAACGAGCACTGTGGCGCGGGTAATCGATCAGTGCAAAAGGAAAACGGACAGAAAATATTCATTTTCCTAGAATGCACATGGACAAGGCCTAACGGCAATTGTTCGGTCATGGAGGGCAGTAAAATACATCAACTTGTAACTTTTTTAATAGCTAAACTGTTCTAAACTGTCTAGCACGAAACATGGTGCTGACTTCCAGGGCCGATGCGACTACGAAGCAAAAGCAAAGCACAGGTGAAGCGCTGAACAAAACTATTGAATACTGCAACCAATAAAGGGTATTTGCGACTATCATGAGCGACGTGCAGTCCATGGCCACTTCATTCTGCTGCAAGGAACTTAGTACGCTCTAACGTGCATGAGCATGCAAACGTCCTTGCTTTGAAGTCTGTTACGCAGCGACCTCACATATGAACCAAATTCAAGTAATATTTTCAAATTAGTACGGGTGCACCAAAGCGAAACATTAGCGTGGTTCGGCCCTACATTTTGTAAATCTGAAACAATAGATGGCAGTTTTTATATAAATGTTACACAGCAATGAAGATAGTGAAAAAGGAACTGTGATCCCTGCATTTAACCTCCATTGTGCGTAAGGAGGAAGCGAGTATTCTAGACACTAGCACGACTCTAGATAAGGTAACTCGTGTCACAAAAATGTTGAAATATTCACTTTCAATTTATTTCCCACAAAAAGTACAGGGTATCTAGGACAGCTTGACTTGCCCGTCTCACCAGACAACATGGCAGCAATCACGATAGTTTGGAGGCTCGGTACACATATATAATGGGAAGAATAACAAGTAGCCATGATTTGATATTAGCAAAAATATACATAACAAGGCATGTGGGAGCCAGAAAAAGAAGTAGGTTGTGCATTCGTTGAATATGCAGTCAGATTGCACAGTACTGGTTAGTACTTTCGAATATTTTTTCTTTTTTTTTTCTTTGTTATAACATGCAACTGCCTGTCAGCTACCTTAGATCTGTTCAGCGTAGTTGGCAGGCACTTTTGAAGCATCACCAATTCACATTCTATCTATCGTCATTTATTCAAAGCGAAAAACGCAGAAACAAGACTAGTTGTTTAAGGTGTGACTTGCCCATCCCAACAGCTTAGGCGTATGTGCTTATCTTGAACTTTTTACTGCCAATTCCGTTTTGCATTCAAGGCCACCATTTCAGATTCTGCTCTTTATTGCTCAGATTTGAAGTGATGTGATAATTTGGCAGCGATCATACTTAACCTCCATTTTACATACAAAATTCGCTGATTAACTTAGGCGACATTACGTTATCAAGTACCGTGAAGCTAGAACTCATAGTAGAAAAATCGTAGCAAACGCTCCAATGACACGTAATTGCTGGCACTCGCTCATTGTCAGTTCTCCAAGTATCGCGTATCTTACTGAGGTTTCTTCTTTCCCTCAGCAAGTGTTTCAATTTATTGGGAATGCATGATCTTCTCTACTGGTATAGCAGCTAGGATAAAGTGCGTGGTCCTTCACAGCCCCAGTATTTGTTGCAAGTGTAGAAGAACGGGCTAGTTGGTAGTTCATGTCGGGTGAAACTCGGCACACTCTTGAGACATAGATAATTGAAGAAAGGACGACACAGCGCTGTGCCCTCCTTTCTTACATTGTCTATCTCTCAAGAGTGTACTGTCTTTTACCCATGAACACTTCTGGACAGTCTTTGCAGTCCTTTTTTTCCACCAAGAGGTATGTTGAGAGCAGCCTGTTACTATTCATCGACTGTACTTAGCAAGCATTCAGTCAGTTAGAATATTGAAATGACAGCGCATCGAAAATATCCATAATAAAAAAATGTCGCAGCACAAGTTTTTTTTGTGTGTGTGTGTGGGGAGGGGGGGATATTTTACTGCATAGAAGCCCAGCACCGAGGAAACCGAATGCGTCGAACAATAATGCGCCTGAAACATATGCCTCTTCTAACACGTTACATCTTTGCTAAGGGAGGTTTTTCGGAATTAATAGTAAAAGCTAGACAAGGCGTTATATGTAGACATAGAAAAACGCCTAAGAGACAACTGTCACGCGCTACCACCAAAGAAGTTGCATGAAAAGAAAGGCTCGCACTACAAATGTTCTTCAGAAATTATGTTTGCCGGGCCAGATGACTGCATTTTTATTCTAAATACTGAAGGATGTGAATATAGATCTCCCACAAAACAGAGGAGTCGGATAATAGGAGCTTTAGTATTATGGCTCCTGTAGATTGTCTCATCGCTTTTTGTATGAATACATAGTGTCTTATCCAATTTATTAACCCACTAGCTTAGCAGTAAACATTACTATACTACACCGCTAATCGTTGCCATATGTAGGATCACAACACAAAAAAGAATACTGGAAATTAGATGCGGCTCTCAAGCATTATTTATAAGTAATGTGATTAATATCTTTGCGTTTTTTGACCTTGACAGTGCCTAATCTCATCACGACTATTTTCCAACATTACAGGCCATTATTAATGATATAATTGAATCATTTCAATGCACATAAATATGCCATCGCAAAGCTTCACTTTTCCAGACAGAAAGATGTTCATTATATTTCACATCCTTATGTGCACAGTTGGGGAATAATTTATAGCGTTTGAGAACTTGGTGTGGTACTATGTGCGAATATCAAGCTACCGAACACAGCATGGGTGTCATCAGAACAAACAATGCTGCATTTGTCTTTCACATTCATCTTCTCTGCAATATATATATTATGTTGTGGAGAGTGCAGTTATAGGATTGTTGGACGCAATTGAGTTTGCGCAGATCCAGAAACAGTTGGGTAAGTAAACGATTTTCCTTATCCCTATTGCGTATACCAACGTCTCCCAGTGCCTTCCAGTGCGAAACGAGTAAGGTTTTTAGTTTGTTTCGCACTTAATCTGCTCGGGACGCTGGAGGTATGTGATATTCAGTGGAGCAGTGACGGGAAGACACTGGTTGCATTGGTACGATGGGAGAAAACCGCGGAGATTAGCGTTTTGACTCAGGGTGTGCCGCTGGCATCCGGGATGCAGTGGATAAGCGCTGAATGTGCGCTGGGGCCTCACTGGTCCCGACTAGCATCCTTCAGGGGCCAGCATGGCAAAAGCGTACTCGCAATTGACCATCGGGGCGCATACAAAAAATATGGGTCAAGTAAGCGCTCTTTGCTGCGAAGTCATTGCGCACCTGTAAGAAAACAAAGGCAGTATCTTTTTTTCTATTTCCCTTGTTTTGAGTTGTCCTTTCGAGCGTTTCGAAAGAGACCACGTTCTCCGCGCCTCTGATATCTCAGGACACACTAACAATTTAGTACAACTAATACTGAAATTGAATAATGTGGGCTACCATGCATATCAAACTTCACAGCTGATCTTGATCTCGCTCTAACACAATTATTACTGCCAAAATTGTCAATACGGGCTCAACCGCAGGCTCCAAACAGCGCCTACGTATTAGCAAGCGTACCCTGACCGCGGCCCAGTATAAACAGCAGAAAGAAAAAAAAAAAACAAGTAGGAGAGTAGTTTATCGACCGAAGGGCCCACGAGAGAACAAAAGCCTACCGCACTTGTAATGCATGATATCTTGCGCGTTTGTCAAGCTTTTATGCTTCTTCTTGCTCTGCGTGTAAATTAGCAGAGCCCTTCCGCTTCCCGAAATGTTTACATACAAATAAGATTTAGTTACCAGCAAAATAGTGTCGTAGCTGCTGCACTTCCGGTATTGAATCTTGGTGGCACTGTTTTCCTTGAAGGTTTGTGCCACGGCTCCGTGTCAGAGAAAATTACGCCCACGGTAGAGCACCACCGAAGAGCCGGTGCTGGTAAATTTGCTACCGATGCCAAACCCGACATGTTAAAATGATTCCAGTACACAAAATAGGGCGCATAGGCATCCAGAACATTAGTTGAAAGTCATGAGAGCAGGCAGCAAGCTCCAATGGTCAAGATGTTGTAATTGTTAGAGTGGCTGCAATGGGAGGGGGGGGGGGGGGGGCTGTAAACTTCGAAACATGAAGTTCCAACTTCGATGGTCCCAACCTTATGAATGCGATTATAATGTAACATGCAAAAATGTTTCCAAGGTTCCCAGTTCTCGGCAATAAATTTATGACACAAAAATATGACCTCGTGATTTAGACCAGCCCATGTGGTTTTAATACCTAAAAGTGAGGACGAGGCCAAATTGCTGTCAGTTGGGGCTTATCGTCCGATAAGCCTAAAAAATGTTGATTATAAAGTGGTTATGAAGATAAATGCCAGAAGAGTGCAAAATGTTATAAAAGATCTTGCAGGGCTACATCAAACGTGTGGTATTAAAAGCCACATCATCGGAACAAGAACTGTTCTTGAATGCTTTGACGCTTTTGTTGAACGAGTTGCTATAATGCAGCTTGATCTTGCGAAGGCTTTCGGTAGAGTGTCGCACGAAATTCTCGTCGCTATACTAGAACATATAAATGTCGGCTCGGTGATAACACAAGGTGTGCAGATGGCGTATGAAAACTGTGTCGCACGTATCATTGTGAATAAACAGCTATCAGAATGTGTGCCTGTCTGTTCTTCAATATGACAAGGTTTTCCGCTCTCACCTCTGCTTTTTGCTATTTATCTTGAGCCGTTTCTGTTATCATTGATACATAATGAACATGCCTATAGCTTCTCTCCAGTCTGCGCATGTAAAAGTACTGGCTTACGCGGACGATATCGCAGTTTTTTTTTTGCACTGATCGGGAAAGCGTTAAAGAAGTCATACGAGTTACGTGTGACTACTTCTAAAAGACAGGGTGAGAAATAAATTGGGAGAAGAGCATTGGTTGTTGGCACGGTGAATGGGATAATACACCACCAGTGTTTGCTAATATGCGGTGGACGACTGTTCCAGCGAAGTTCTTGGGCGTACCATTAGAACGTTATAGGAGCAGCAGGGAGTCGTGGAACGACACAATGCAAAAGACTAAGCAAAAAGCGGATGGGTGGAAAGGGCGCGACCTCTCAATGTTTGCATGTGCAAATGTGTGCAATTTGTTTTTGATTGCCAAAACTTGGTACTTGCTGCAATTTTTATGCATCTCCCGCTTGAATGTACAGAAGCTGCATAGAAAATTTGCAGTTGGTATTTGGAGCTCAAATTGGGAGCGAACTAGCCGCACTAGTTTGTTTCTTGCCATGACAAGGGGTGGCCTTGGTCTTCCGAGTTTTTTTCTTAGACAAGTTGTATCACGATTTCCTTTTTTGCACTATCAAATAGACCCTTTGTTGACACAATGATGCAGATACGCTTAGGTAAAGTCGTACCGGACTTTGTTGTGTCTAGTTATCCGACTAGAAATCGCGCTGTCACTGGATTTTTAGGAGAAGACTTTTTTTATTACGTCTTTATTTCTGCTTACGGTAGGCGTTCACCTTGCGGCAGAACTAAGTTGCTTCATGGATGTAGGGGTGGGGGAGCGGTTAAGGGTGGGGGTGAGGGTATGGGTGGGGGTGGGGTGAAGGTTGGGATAGATATGAGGGCCCGGTGTCCACTTCTTCCACGAGGTAGGGTCGTCCCGAGGTCGGCTCCGCGAAGTAATGGCCTGGTCCTTGTTGTTCCTTGAAGTAAGAAAGAAAAGTTCGCCAGAGCCGGGTTGCGTCTGATAGTCCGATGTGCGATGGGGATCGACCCATGCCTGCAGGGTTCCAGGTCGAAGCCCGCCCAGGGACTTCAGTGCTCTCTCCCGTACTGCGTCAAAAGTAGGGCAGCTCCACAGGAGGTGTTCGGCCGTGCCTCTGGCCGGGCATGTCGGGCACTGAGGAGAAGGGTATACCTGCGGGTTTATGATGTGCAGCTTCGCGGGTGACAGCAGCTGGCCAGTCTGGGCTCGGCGAAGCAGTACTGCCTCCACTCTCCTTAATGAGCTATCTGGGCGGCGATATAGTTGCTCAGGGTTGGCCAAGTGCTGAAGTATGCTTTTTTTTTCGAAGAGTTCGCCACAAGGCATAAGTTGAGAAAGGGGGAATGGGATGCAGGAGATAGAAAGTTAAAAGAAGGAGTGCAGTCCAGTTGTGCTTATGAATTCTAGAAGGTTGGCAGTATAGCGATTGTCCATTGTCCATTTCTCATAATCACTATCGCGATTCCACCGCAGGCCCACCTTCATGATTATCCGTTGCCTGATGTGCGTTGTTGATGGACACGTCCACAACAAGTGGCGCACATCGCAGACGTCAAGTGGAGTGTCACAGTGAGGGCACCTGTCAGTCACTGGTAGGTCTTTTTCCCGCCATCGATGTCGAACAGATGGGGTCAGAGCCGCTCCTGCCCGGATCCGGCGCACTGTCACCTCCTCCTGCCGAGTAAGACTACGGGGGAGAGGGTGCGAACACGGAGGAATGAGAGCGCGTGTTCGGTGGCACAGAACTTGCGAATCGGAAAAGTGGGACAGGAACGGATCTGGGGGAAGAGGGGAAGGTGGTGGATCGTCTGATGTGTTTATATGCGTCATAGCATCTGCTTGTATGTTATGTGGATCGCGAGCATGGCCGCGAATCCAGTGTATGCGAATAGGACATGGGTACTTTGAACATAGCAAATGTATGGACTGTGTTATTTGGAATGTGCGTCGAACGGCCTTAAGCTGTTTAAGGGCAGTGAGAGAGTCTGTGTAAAGATGAACTGCATTGAATGTAGGAACTGGTGGGAGGGAATGTATAGCATTGTAAATTGCTTGGAGTTCCAGTGCCAGAGCGGTGCACGTATCCGCGGTATATGTGACGTGAGTGTTGAGATGCGGATGAGAGGGACTATACACGGCAGTAACTCCTCGCTCTGCAGTATGTGATGCATCGGTATATAATATGCGCCCTTCAGGCAGATATGCGGATGATACCGACGGGGAAGCAGTGGGGAGATTGTCCGTGAGTTGGCAGTACGACCATGGAGGTAGTGTCTTTAAATGATGTAGTTGTAAAGACTGTTTGCGAGCTCTGTTTGCCATCCGCTGATCAACGAGTTCAGTGAGCGTATTTAGCTGGGCATACTCCTGAAGTACTGGTATCGGTGTTAGGCGGGGGAGGTACGTTATTGCACGCATAGCCTCACGATTGATGGCCTCAAGGGAGTCCCACTGTCTGCGGGTGAGACGTTGAAACTGTGCCTGGTATATTATACGTGGCTGGAGGACAGAGCGAACAAGCTGGCGGGCCGTGTGAGCACGCGCGCCGCCAGAGCGCATAGCTATGCGACGAATGAGACCTAAAGTAGCGTGAGCGGTCTTACGGATGGCTGTCAGCCACGGTGTGCCAGTCCCAGAGGAATGTAGAAGAAGACCAAGAATGCGAACGGTTTGTACCTGAGGAATTGGGGTATTATCTATCATAAAATTTATATTGGGAGCTTTCCGTAAGCCAGCTTTATTTCCAATTCGAATGAAACAGGATTTTGTATGCGAAAGAGTTAGGCCCAAAGGAGGGAGACGAAATGTCAATACATCCAGCGCCTGCTGGAGGGCCGCTGGAGGAAGTATGCTTCGACGATAGCGTTGTGCTCGATGCCATGTCTCCGCCCTGTCCATATGAGGCGACGACGGATGTCCTCAGGGGGCCACGAAGCGGAAACGAATGTGGATCCAGGCAAAGGTGCGGAAAGTGCTGCGCGCGCTGCTTGGTGTGCCTTCTCGTTTCCAGTGTGCAGGAATCCATTTGATAATTAAGGTGTAGCCCTCCTCTCTCAGGCGACGGGCTTGTGTTCGAATAGTGTTCAGAATGGCATAGTCTGCTCCCCCTGCGCGGTATGCAGTGTACGCTGCTTGTGAATCTGTGTAAACATGGTAGGTGCACGGAGCCCGATCCTGTCTTGCTACTATTCGAGTAATGGCAAGTCGTTTGGCAATGAGTTCGAGATTCGTAACAGCGTGTTCCTCGGAAAGCCGTTGAACTACCGAGGTATCTGACAGAGTCGTGACAAGCTATAGCTGCGCAGTGTTGAAACTGAGCGGCATCTGTGTATAGTTGGATAGCTCCTTCCTTGGCTAGCTTGTGCGACATCTTCCTATGACGTTTGGCGGCAGCTTTGCGCCTTTGAGGATTAGCCGAACTCATATTCTTTAGTAATGGTATACCATCTACTAAGTCAATCAACTCCCATGGTGGGGCGGCGGACGAAAGTGGCTCTAATTGTCAAAGTTGTAGCCTAATGCCTGCAGGATCTGTCTGCCAGCCGCCGTTGTGGAGAGACGGACTCGCTGGGCTTGCAATTGCTGCTCTGCCAGATCCTGAAGGGCATTAATATTGCTGCATGCGTGTAGGTTCACTACTGGGCAGTACTATGGCAGACCAGTAACTAGGCGCATCGCCTTGCGATTGATTCGCTCAAGCTGAAGGCATTGGGTCTCGTTAAGTCGCATGTACGGATATGCGTACAGGATTTTCGATGTTATGAGTGCTAATGCCATCTGACGGAGCCCCACCTCCTTGATTCTCCATCCACGCGCAGAGACGCGGCGCATTAGGCGTAAAGCCTGATGACAGCTAAACATCGTGTTATGAAGCCAGCTTTTGGCTCCTTCATCCTCATCAATAAGCATGCCTAGTAAACGGATTGTCGGTTTGCGGCAAATAACCGAGTGCCCTAAATGAAGAGAGTGTTACGACCGTGCATCCGCATTTGCGCGCTCTATTGTTCGCCTGTGGGCATGGATAAGTGTTGTGGATATGTGCTGTTGGTACAATGGCTCTAAGTGAGCCTGTTTCCAGGAATCCTGTTTTGTAAGCCTGTTTTGCTTTGTGGACACCCTGCAAATGCCAAATTGACCCTGTCAAGAGAACGTCTAGAAAAACACAAAGAAATGTCCCCCTGCGGGAGATAGCCGGAAGTGCTTTCGTTCAATTGTTCACCCTTCCCGTCGAGAAGCGCTAAGGTCAAGTAAGGAATGCCTACTGTACAAAGGAGACGACAGAGTGACAAGTCCGCTGACGTGCAGGACAAGAAAGGAGCATGACGCATACGGCCATTAAATGATTTCCCGGGAATGCAGGAAAGATTTGCAATTGTCGAAAACGGAGAATGCTGGGAGCGTATGCGGCGCCCACGTGAACTTGGGTTTCTGAGAAGTAAATCCACTTGCCGGAACCAGCTGCCTATCGATTCTTGGCTGAAGAATAGAAATGTACCTCCTCGCCGTTCCCAAGCTTTTCCCGCCAACAAGTGAC
>JAJIZL010035701.1:0-12009 GCA_023969395.1 Amblyomma maculatum | reverse complement strand
ACTGCTGTTGACTACCATATTATGTAAGATTAATAAGGTATATTATGCACGGATTTGCCGTGTCGACGCGTCACACTGGTTCTGACAAATGCGTTATATGGAGGGCTCCAAATTAAATCGCACCCTCCCCCTCCCCCTGCACTGTTGTTAAATCCTTGTTAACTAACGCAAAAAGACGACAACATAATGGAAGCCGATAACAAAAACGCACACTCCCTACTGAATATTTATTTGAAAGGAACAGCATTTTAAATCCCCGAAATGATGCGGGTAAAACTAAACCAATGAAATATAACAGCCGCACAAGGAATCATTAATCGGGACAAAAAACAGACAAGGCATGAAGCAATATCATTTTTCCTCAAGGAATTAAGGCAATTTCTTCTTGCTTTAGTCCGATTGGTGGAGTGGTGATACACGTGTCAGAGCACATTTAGCGATGTGAAAGGCATTTTTTTCTTAAAGTACGCGAATGATTTATACATGACGTGAAAACAGAACCGTAATGTTTTCAAAATGCAGTGCGATTTCTCTATTACCAAGCCTTTTGAAATCGCGGTATAGGCTGCAAGAGCGGGTATTGCTCAAAGAGGTCCTGCTCAGTGATGCGGAAGTTCAAGCAGCGCTTGTTTGACCAATGTATGCTTGATCGCATGTTGTTAGAATTTTGTAAACTACAATTTTGTGACAGTCAACACATCTGTTTAACGCTACAAGCTTTCCTGAGGGCTCAAGCGTTTGCATCAGCTCTTTTTGGACGGTCGCGCACGCGTGGCAAAGTTTAGCGCGAACGGAGAAGCTTACATTCACAGAACAGCGTCTCCTTATTTTCTGGAGTGAATGTGAAGTATGATAAACATACAAAACAAGATATTTTCTCTTTTGACGCTAGTGCCCTCAAGCAGCCACGTGAGGCTTGTTGTTATTTGCAAGCCTTCCACAGTTACTCGAAAGGGCCGTGTCAGGAAACGCTTCTAACCTCGTTACCTGCTCATTAAACTTTTCTCTTGCAGTGTGCGAACACTTTCAAAAGAGCCGACTTCAGCAAAAAAGAAGTAGCGCGACATTTTATCCTCTTTACTGGGCAGACAAACAGCTCATCAACAGCTTTCATGTACTGCGCGCGACTTCAGTAGTTACATTTAGGATTACTTCTTTTCTCTCCCTCATAATGCCTTCTCAGAATGGGTTAATGACTATTATTCTTGTAATATAAACCTTGTCTTTACACTCAGCCTTTATGTCATGGTGGAATAGCTTTCATGCACACAACTACGACGTGTGTATTAGATCCAAGGTTGGACCTACTCTTGGTAACGTTTTTCTGAGCCGACGTGATCGATGTATTGACTCAAACCTCAGCGATATTCATCTCGCACATTCGCATATGTTATGGATTTTCTGGCTTTCACTGTAGCAACAACTTGAATCGGTGCAGTGTTATATTTTCAAAGTGGTCATTGTTCAAGTCTGTCTTTGACTTCCAAAGCAACAAAGTAGCATATGGTAGTTTTCTTTGGTCTTTTGATCTCAGTTAGCATTTACTGCCTCATTATATTTTCTAGAATTTTACGCACAACAGTTTAAACTACTGATGAACTATTACTCTATACAATAAAAAAACGAACATGACATTGCTGTTCCTTCCCAGAGATCTGCTATTATATCAGCTTCGATGAAATTTTGCTCGCACACTACTGGGAAAGCCTTTCATGAAAAAGTTTCCGTGTTTCTGGTACGCCCCTCTCGGATACCCGTAAGAAGCTTCTAGCCAATATCAAGTCCTAAGCGACTGATAAAGGGGGCCAGCGTCAAGAGAGAAAATAGGCTGAAAATACGTGCATTCTTCGAATTTCGCATTGGCTTAAGAAAACAGATCAACGCTATAATTTGAATGTAGGTTTCTCCCCTTCCATTAATCTTTGGCGCTCGTGTCCGGCCGTTCAAAAAAGAGCTGGTGCAACCGCTTGTGCAAACGTGTGGCGCCAGCATTTATTAGATATGCTCAGTTTTTCAAAAATGTTGTTTACGGAATTCCAAAAACTTGTTGCTACGCATAAATTGCTCAAACAAACCTCTGTTTGATGAAATACGCCTCATAGAAAATGATAATGCTTTAGGCAACCTTCGCTCCTGCAACCTAGCATATCACTGTCGGGATTGTAAAAGGCTTGGTAAGGGAAAGAGATGAGGTTCACATTTCAAAAACGTCGCTGCTATTTTCACAATCAGTGTATAAATCATTTGTGAATTTATATGAAAAACATGCATTTCACATCGTTAAATCTGCTGACACTTGTATAAGAACTCCATCGGTCAGACTAATACAAGATGAAATTGTCTTCCTGGAAGAAACATGGCTTTGGATCATGCCTTATCTGCTTCATTTAACGTGAGGCCTTGTATCTTTGCCCTCTCGGGCACATACATATACTACTGTTTCGATCATTTCAATAAGCTTCCAGTTTTGAGTCAGTAACCTTGTTGTGCCATCTTTTCATTTTTCCGTTGTCTTTTTTCGTTCGTTAACAATGCGTACACACCAACTAGCCCAACTTACGACGTTGAATCAATTCGTTTCCCTGCACTCGCATATGGCCGGAGGGCACATAAGCGTTTTTAAGCATGACATAGATTTAGCTCTCATTCCCGCAGACTCGAGTGTATCAAGTCCGGAGCGTAAAGGCAACATAGAGCTGCCCCACAAGAACAACATAACAGCGAGCTTGGAGGAAAACGGAAAGACAAACTTCTCGAAACACTCCGAGCTATCTTTTTGAGTAAACAGAAATAAAGTTACCATACATGTGCAGTCTAGAGTGATCATTCAAACCGTTTGGATTGCAGCTAGTTTGGCTTCGCTTCCCGCATGCTTACGTTTATGGCGTAATGCTCGACGTGAAGCAGATCTCTTGTTGCGCGAAACCGAAGAATTTGTTCCAATGTATGATTTCAATTGACATTCTGATCTTTAAATGGGCCAGTGACAGTTGGACCGCAGCTTCTCGCGCCGCCTGCTTACTTGTAGTCTCTCAAGCTTGCACTGTACTGCGAAGTATATCCGTTTAGTCACCTTTTATTCGCATCCTCTGCCGTGAATGTTTTTGAAGTCAGTAAATGAAAAACTTGTCCTGAGATAGAAACACACAGTAACTACATCTTTTAAGCATGCACTTGAAAAGAGCCGCGAGGGATGGAATGAAGAAAGGAACAAAAAAAAAAATACAATGGAAAGCATTGAGTGTCTTATAGCGGTGAATTCTGTATTAATTTAGACCAGCCGGGGTCCTACTGTATGCGACCATATCTTTTCAGCAACATCTGCTAATGGGCGGTGCAGTGACTTCAGCGGTGCGCGGCTGAGGTGGACACTCCAATAATAATATTTAAGGCGTGCGCGGTGACAACACCGCGAATCAGACGAACAAGAACGTCCGGACAGCACGAGCAAACAAAACAATCCACGCTGGCAGCTCTGAACGCATCCATGTGTAGTGAACTTTAAGAGAAGGGAGTGAAGATGCAGGAACTGAAAGTCATACGGTTGTTTAGAGGTCAGTTACGGAGCACCTGTCAGGATTTAGCCGTGATATCCTCGGCAGGAACCCGAAAATCACTAAGAATGCGCAAGGAGTCAAACTCAATATGACCGCTGGCACGGCGCTTCACATTGCCAGAGCTCTGTATGCTGACTGGTGGAGAAACATTGCCTCGCAGGCCCAAATACCTCGCAGACTGGCTACTAGATGACAGTTTCAGACTAATAAGTGGAGCTTCTAAGCTCTCCGAGAAAAATCAAACTACATTAGAGGGAAAAGTTTTAGCTGAGAAATATAAAATATAAACACAGAACGACAAAAAATACCCGTTATGAAAATTTGCAGCACATAAATTGAAAAATTAAAAAACAAATGAGGTTTTTATTTTTCCTGTCTGTTAAAAGAACAACCTACAGTTTAGTCTAAAATTTCTTGCAAGATTCATACTAATAAGTAGTGAGCCCAATGTTTCCAAACTTTTGCTGCGGAAAATGAACTAACTCTTCTGGTATCCGTTACGACCGGTAAGCAGATTAAAACTACCATTTCTATGCCGGATTTTACGAGCTGGTAACACAAAAATACCGAGTGGTAGACAAGTAATTGCATAATAATGTCATTTATAAGCCCCGTGGCGGGGCTGATAAATCAAATTCCAGCCTCGGCGGCCGCTTTTCGATCGAGGCGAAAAGCAAGGCGCCCGTGTGCTGTGGGATGTGAATGCACGTTAAAGAATCCCAAGTAATCAAAATTTCCGGAGCCCTCCACTACGGCGTCTCTCATAGTCTGATAGTCTGAATCGCGTTGTGTCTTTAAACCCCGCAAACCAAACTAATGTTATTCATCAATATACCTAATCTTCAATTTACCAGGCACTGAAGTGACAATTTTTGATGCTCCTATATTTTGAAAACGCAATGCTCTGTTCTACCGTCTGTTTACAACGTTTGGCCTCGAGATTCGCAGCGGTAACCTAATTTTGAATCAGTTCACATATTTATTTACGTCATCTAGATTTTAACTCTCGTCATCTAGAATAAAAGCTTACATCTGCATTGCGTGTGGTGTGGAAAGCAAAGCAGAATAAAATAAATAAAAAAACGAACAATGTTGTACAGAAAATGCTGCTTTGCCTTATTTACTAAGTGCGTAGCAACTGAAAGTTAGTTTTTGCACACCATTTCGATCTGTTCTTGCCAAAACAGCTGTTGGTCAAAGACGACACCCATGTATTTGAAAGAAGTGGCCTCTTGAATACATTCGTTGTTTAGGTTTAAGCGAGTGGACCCAGGGACAATATTTATTCTCCTAGATTGAAATGCTACACTTTTAATTTTGTGTACCTTTATTGCTAATTTACTAGTGCGAAAAATATCGAAATAGTTGACAGTTTTGGTATTATCATGTCATGTAGGCATGCGATCTGATTTACCTGTGAACTTGAGGGAAATGCCATCCGGCAAATTGGTACCTTTGGAAAATGAAGGGCTTGTAGGAGGGCGCTCTCTAAAATAGACAAGAAATCCACGCCCAATACAGATCCTTCCCGAACCCGACAAGCCACAAATGTACGCAATTAAAAACTGTATTTTGTTTTCTGGCGAACAGCAAAGACACGAAGGAAATAATCCAAAATACTTCTGATTGTTTTCAATAAATCGCATGGGCATCCACTCTCAAATGCCTTTTTGATGTCAAGAAATATTCCATTTTTAACGTGGCTTTGGCCAAGAGCTGTATTATTATAATAAGAAAATGGTGCAATGGAAATAATTGCAGATTTAGCCTAAACAAAGTCACGCTGCTCAGCGCAAATTATGTTCTTACCAAGAAAAATTCTGGTAACTTGCCTTGTATCGAATTTTCGAAAAGTGTATCAATCACACTCGCCATAGATATTGGACTGTAATTATTATGGTCATTAGGGCAAGCCTTGTCTGCAGGTAAAACATTTCCAATCTTCAAGTTTTGTTGATATTTAGATCTAATCACCGCGCGATTAAATTCCTTGAATATAGGGAGACATTATAAGATTCAAAACTTCATTTCATTACCTTGCACGTCATCCCCTCATAATCACAAGCTTTGTTCTCTCAGAGGTTCTTAATTGCTGACATCATTTCTTCTCCGGTTATCTCTCGGAAGGTGAAGATATTGTTTACTGCAGGGACACTAAACCCGGGCTTTGTTGAAGGGAAACAACTTACAGATTTCCTTGCAAAACCAACGAAATTACTGGCAAAAATATTAGGTACCTACTCTAAGGTTAAGTTCTTTCAGGTCATGGCTAGCAGCTTACCGGTATCGCTCAAGAAGAAAGTATATAACAGCTCTATCTTACCGGTACTCACGTATAAGGCGAAATGTGGATGATGACAAAAAGAATTTAGGACAACGCAGAGGACAGCAATGACACAGAAAAACTTAGGATTAACTTTATGAGGCAGTAAGTGTGCAGAGTGGGTCACAGAAGAAACGCGAATTATTCACATTCTGGTCGAAGTCAAGACGAAATTGACATAGGCAGGGCATATAGTGCGAACAGAGGACAACCAATGGTCCCTAAGAGGGCCAGAGTAGATTCCTAGGCAAGTTTAGCAGGAGGCAGCAGAAAGTTAGGTGGCCGGATGAGGTTAAGTGGACGAAGTTGGTACAGTTCCAGTTTCATTGCAGGGATATGGAAGAGCTAGGCTTTGTCCTGCAGTGTGGGTATTCTGCTGCTGTTGTTGATGATGATAATGACAGATCAAATATTTCTTTTTTTTTTTAAATAACAGCTTGAGGGGCTAACTGGTGCTACATAATACCCAGAAATGTGGCGCAACAAACCCAAACACATGCGAAGAGACACAACGCACGCGCACTGTTTTATCTTTTTTTATTTGCGGTAAACTGTAACTCATTCTAGGACAAAATTCTTACAGAACAACAAAATGTTACAAGAATTGGCCGAGGGCTTCCAGTCTTGTCACACGCAATAGATGGGAATTATCTTTTTTTTCCGTCTAAAAATTTTACTTCTTGTGGTCCATTCATGCTTCCAACTTTTCTTGCGTGTCTCTTCAAAACGTTCTAAAGCAGCACTTTTTTTGCGAGACACAGATGCTTATTAACATAAAGTGGCGAACTTTTTTCTATTGAGCTGGTGAACCGAGACGTGGTGTGATCAGTCTTTCTTTCTGACACCTTTAGACATTTTGTCTCAAGAGTTACAATAAGAAAGTTTGACCCCGACATTTGGCTCTTTTTTCTTTATCAATGAAACTCGATGAACGGCGTTTGCGTCACTTCCATGAATTTCAATTCTTAGGTGGCGCGAAATGTGTTGCAATTTGGAGACAAGGTTTTCACACCGGACAGCGGGAATTACCTTGATTTGCATATTGCTTGCTGTGTACTGTAGCAAGTCAATTTCTTCTATCCTTGTCTTCTCTAGTTCCTTCCTGAGTCTACCACTGTGCTCTTTTATTAATTTCTATGCTTTCAGCTTCGCACTCTTGATTAGCGTTTTAATTTCATAGATATCGGCCTTGCGTTCCTCAAAATTAGCATCCATAAAGCTCAATTCCTAATAATTTCGTAAGGACCCCTTTGAGCTCTTTTTGACCGCCTTCAAAGTGTTTCAATATGCCATCGAAAGTTTTCGCGAGTTTTCTTATAGTTACAGGTGACTTTCGTCCTGCCCCATCACTTCAACCACGCGCTGATTAGTCCAAGAGCCTAGATATACCTAGAAGATTCTTAAATAAAAGACGTCTTATAGACATACTCGCTCAAAGAAAGGCCGACTGATAGCTACAGCTCAATGCTACGGCATCTTTAACTGCTCGGAAATGATGGTCTGGGCTTGTTAACAGCTTTTATAGTCATCACGTGGCGTCGATGAACCCCCCCCCGCCCCCCCCCCCCCCCTTTTCTATACAAGAGAAATTGACTCCTGGACTATAGAGCGTTGCTGTCAGCTTTCCGATATATCAAATATGAAGCGCTGGAACGATTGAAAGCCGATGGACGCAGCAACCGTCACATCGACCGGGCGCTCGATGTGTACACGCACAGGGCTGCGGGCGATTCGTCGAAGCATTTTCCCGATGGCAGTCTGCACAGAGCGGAGCAAACAGTTAGTGGCAGCTTAACGTTACGGCATCCTCAACTACTTCGGAATCCGAGATTCGGTCCCACAAAATCGGGATCCGCAGCCGAACGGTCCAGCCATTGATCCACCGATGCAGGTCAACCACAACTGTTCGGTACAGATAACGGGGGTACACCGTGGAAAACCGTAGTACGGAGTCACACTCGCTGTATTCATGCAGGTGCAGATTGTTGTGCGTTTCCACCGTGGCTTTTCGCGCCAGGGTACGCTTCAGTCCATCACATGAGTGACCTGGACAGCGATTGGACTGCTGCAGAAAGAGCAGTTCGGGGGGTATGACGCAAGAGCGCAAGCTACCAGCCCACATATAAATGAAAAGGGTTCAACGCTGCTGAACCGAATATGAAGCGAAAGCATTAGCTGCCGGTAACCGAGCGTTCTTCTTCTTCTGCGCGGATGTTCAAGTTCAAACGTGGCTCTTCCCGGGAAGACGCGATGGGCCGAAACCTGGCGCAGTATTGCTATCGCAATAAAAACGAGTGAACATAGACAAGACACTGGAAAGAGCATAGAAACAACACGAGCAGTTAAGTGATGCATAGGGAAACACCACTGAAACCGCCTTCTACGGACACCAGTTAGCTTAGCGAACAGCAACGGTATCTCAGAATAATAACTTGTGGGGCGAGTTGAGTGTGCGCCTGTGTTGTGTTTCTCTCTACGTGTTTGTCTACGTTACGCTGCAGTTCTGGGAATGGCAAAGGACCTCCCATATTACAACATATATGTAGCTTATGCCTACAGGGCTTAAAAATAATATCCACGAGACGTGACGATGAGTGTGTTCGGCAGGCCAACACTGTGTTTACAAATTATTACAAACTAGGGGCCCCTCGCTGTACCGGGGTCGACTGAGGATGAAAAGAATGTTAGTGTCGATAAGATTTCATGTTGTGAGAACGAAATAGACTTTGCCACCAAAACAACAAACATGCTGTGCATCCACTGATGCGCTGCATAGTGGAGCGATGACGAAATCTTTACTGCATACGGCATCGGTTCCGAAGATGCTGAATTAAAGAGCGAGCTGATAACAATAAGGCACTAAAAACCTAGCTTTAAGAGATAATTTGCAAACGAAGAGCCCACAAACACACGGAGCGGCAAGGCAGATCGGGAAAACACATTAACGGATGCGGACAGCTCAAGAAGAAGAAGTGTGGGGGATCAATGCCATAAGTGTGGGCTTCTATCTGCTTGTTTTCATTTTCATTGTGTACTTTGCGTTCATAACTGTACACTGACAAGAGCTGTATTTATTATTTCAATGTTTCCTTACCTTGTGTTTAAATTCACATGACATGTGCTTTTTATATATGCCTGACTACTGTGGTGCTGCCAAAGGGGGGGCCCGTGGCTTTGTCAAGCTGTCAGACGGCAGCTTTTACCCCGGGATCCCGCCATCATTGTACCAGGATGGCAAATAAATTGAATTGAATTGAATTGAATGCTAACAAAGGAGCGCTGCTCAACCTCACTGCGTCATTGTCTTCCTTACAATGTGTGGGCGGTGCCGCTGGCACTCACGCCAACAGAGAGATACTCGGAAACTCAAAGAGTAATAAACGTTGGCTCCGTACTCTTCGCCATCTCTGTATAATCCACCCAAGGCTCCAAGGCTCAATTTTGCTAATCGGCAATACGGTACGAAATGCCAAATGTCAGAAAGGCACAGATGAAAGAGGGTTAAACTGCCTGTACTGCTCTGCACATTGACAAAATTGCGTGGCTGGAGCTTCGTTTGCAACCACAGACGCATATTGTCGATTCCGTGATGTGAAAGACGTTAATGGGATTTCGGCGACGATGCCATATGCAACAACCTCATTTTATAAATTGACAACGTGAGGTAGCAAACTAAACAGGGTTTAAACAGTGCGTTTCTGACTCACCATTATCGGCCTCAAGCGATACATGTATTCAAACTTGTTTCTCCCGTAAAAAAATACCTAGTTTTATGTGCCACTAAATTCACAAACCAACAAACCTTAAAAATACTTGCGGTGTTCTAGAAATAATTCATCATCATTATCATTTTTATTTACTCTTAAAAGCGCCCCATTGAGCGATAGACCAGGAGGTGATCATTATTCACAATATATAAAATACATAAATGTATGTCAATCGCACCCTTAAATGAGTATTGCAAAGCACCTTTTTTTTTGCGCTAGTCAAGCAGAGCTGAAGAGGCAACGACCCAGTGCAATTAAGAAAGGATAAAGGCAGCACTAAATACACTGCGCTGCATCTTTTACTGCTTCTTCCTTTCTCAACTGCGTTGTGTGTCAACATATTTAGACGGAATTAAATTACATACAAGCGCATCATAACAGCCTATTGCGAAAACTGATTTGACAAAGCAAAGCAACAAGAAAGTAGCGAGTAAATAAGTGGCCATATAATATCTGTTGCATTCCTAGTTTGACAAGAATGGTTGGTTTAAAGCGTTAGCTGAACCATGCATTCGCTGAACATGTTTACAATAAAATCAGCCTCGTGAGGATCGCAACGGGACATTATTAAGATGGCACAAAGGCAGGAAAAATTGGTTTATGATTTATGAGGCTTGACGTCCAAAAGAACCCTACCTGGGCTTGTTCAACTGAACTGACATTTCAAATTGCACCGGTGCTTCTTTTTTCAACTCTATGGAACGCCGGCGCGGCGGCCAGAATCAAGCCCGTCTTCCCCAGCTTATAGGTTCGAACACCCTGACCACTGAGCAAGCGCGGCGGCAAATTATAATACAGTTTGAGAATAGGCAATGTTCTGCTGCCTTAAATACAATATGATGTCAGTATAACGATCTGCTTTGAGCAATATGTGAATGTAATGAAATGGGCAGTCCTATTTCCTTAGCACAAAACAAAGAATATGTGGGGACAGCCACTGCTTTGGCGCATGTAAAAAAAAAAAAGCAAAAACAATGGACAATCTGCTCGGAAGTGCTCCTTTATCAGTAACACACATGCCTTCAGTGACTGCATAGTAAAATGCGAACCCAAGAAAGGTGGTTTCCGGGTGTAAAAGGGGAACCGAGCGAACTGTAGCCGGCAGCTTCTTTGACTCGTTTCCGAAGGCCTGCGAAAAGCATTTTCACTCCTTGCCTGCACACCATCTTCCCGCAGGGTAAAAAGAAGAAGAAGAAAGCCCCCGAAAAAGAGCGAACCCTGAAGCGAGTATGTCATGCACACGCGAAAAGGACACGCTTCTTCCGCTCCTGCTCGAAGCTTTTCTCCTCCGACTGCGGATGTGGTTTCTCTTCTGCGTCTTGGGCGCTGAGCCGGTTGCACGAAGACGCCGCGTGAGGGAGCGCGAACTTCTCGTGCTGGCTCGAATACCTTCCACGAGCACTTCTCAGGCATTCGCCAATACAGTCACCACACATCGAAGCGCGCTGCCTCGCACACACGCACTGCAGGCACCCGGCGACAACATACACAGACACACGCATCAAAGGAGTGGAGCGAACATAGGCGCGAATTGCATCCCTTCGACGTGTAGGACTCGAAATGGAAATCGAACGTGCTCACCACTCTGCGCTCTCCCAAAAGAAATGAAGCCTGAAGGAAGCCAGTGTGGCTCGAGGAGAAAAAAAAAAAGACCTAAAGCTTGAGGCGAGACAAGAGAGGAAAGCAGTAAAAGAAATGACTAAACCTCGGGAACTATAAAGAGGTTTCCCAAAGGCAATGGACATCTAAAAGTGACCGGGAGAGATTTCCCTGGAGCTCGTCGAGCGCCCCCTTGCGGTCACCTCAAGCGCCGTAATAGAAGGCCGCCTCTCGACCCGGCGCGAATCCGCGCGGATTGCAGCGGAGGGGCACATCGCGCCTGTCCGATTGATTACGGTCAGCGACCAGGCAATCCCGTGACAGGCGCGAGCTCGGCCCCCTTCGCACGGGTTGCCGCGGTCCTCACCGAAGAAGGTCAGTGGCGAAGAATGTGGCGGTGAATAACTCAATCTCTCCCACGTTTCCTTTATTTTTGTTCCTGCTTGGCCTTCGAGTGGCGGAAGCGCGTATTGCCAGCGATTACCGTGATGGCTTTCGGACTGGCGTGGATGTTAAGAAAGAGTGCCTTCTTCGCCCACAGCGTGAACCGGGGGATGCAGGTGCGACTTTACTGCCCCGGAGGGCCTACTTTTGCGATTATCGTGACTTGCTATACCCGCAGTTCTTCTGAAGCTACAATGACCCCAATATTGACGTAATTTTATTCTAGTTGGTTAGCACTACGTAGATCACTAGGAAGAAAACCACACACAATGAATGAGAATCATACGGCGTATGCGTGAGAGCGTTCCTTTTCTACAAC